>MU719967.1:92400-139389 GCA_026770625.1 Nicotiana glauca
TTTCTTTCCTTTCTTTCTTGTTTTTCTGCTATTTTCTTTTCTTTTTGCCTTTTTGTGGTTTTTCTTCTTTTCCCCCTTTTTTTTCTTTTCTTTTGGTTATGGTCGAATCCTACGTGGATTGCCTATGTATCATGACCCCGCATGAATCAGACCGAGCATAGTTCTTGCAAATGGAATGCAAAAATTTGTTGTTGTTTTTTTTTAAATTTGTTTTTCTCAAAGGTAAACTAAAAAAGCAGACTTAAAATAACAGAGTACAGACTCGATGATAAAAACTAGATCAGGAGTACATCAAAGCTTCACATCTTGGGGCCCGTGGGGCATCACTCGGCATCGCCATGGGCCTGCGCAAGACTGAGAAGGTTTTAATGTCAACTATAGGCTATTTAAAGAAACCCGGCCATATAATGGCTTATTTTGACTTAAACAGCAACATGGCTATTTTTAAAAAAATTTATTTAAGAAAACAGAGACTCAGTTTTGCAAATACGGCCTTTCAACAGTTTCGAAAGGGAGATTTTAAGGCTGTGCCCGCAAACCGATTTAAAATAACTCAGGGTGGCTGTTCTTGCAAAAACAACCTTTCGGCGCCCTTTTGGGGACATTCGGCTTATTTTTCAACAAGAATGGCGTCACCCGACTTATTGGATAAAAATTAAAATTTTGGTATTTTTTTTGGCTTTTTTTTGCAAAAGCGGTGGTTGGACCCGATGAGGGTTGCCTACGTATCTCACATCTGGTGAGAATCAAACCAACGTAGTTCAGGAAAATTAACGAACTATTTTAAAACAAGACTCTTTTTTATTTTTATTTTTGGCATTTCAAAAGAAAATAACAAAATTGCTTTCAAAAGCAATACTCTTTTTCATTTTTATTTTTCATGGCAAGACAAACTATTTTCCTTTTTCTATTTTATTTTATTTTATTTTATTTTATTTTTTGAAAACAAAAAAACGACTCTTTTTTTTCCTTTTTCATTTTCAACAAATAAATAAACAACCTATTTTTCCCAAACTAAAATAAAGACTCTTTTTCTTTTTCTTTTGCTTTTAGTAAAACAAACTATAAAAAAACAAAACATTTCCATTTTTTATTTTTTTTTCGAAATTTCAGCAGAGTTTCGACAGTATTTGGGCATCGGTTTTTCTAAAACTAAACAATTAATTCTTTACACTGCTATTTTTCTCTTTTTCTCAATTTCACAAAATTTTTGATGTTCAAAAGCCGGTCAGCATGCGGGCCCGAGATAAATAAATGCAACACGTAAAATGCATTATGATAGTCATTTCATACCGGTTACCTGTCCAAGACGGACCCAACCCCTGTGTTGAGTCCCCTAAGTCATATGCACGTGATGCAAATAAGCGCTCCTACTAGGGATCCGATATGAAGTCAAGTTATTTTAAGTTCAAAATCTAGGTATGTGTTCTAGACTATGTACCCTAGCGGACAACTCGAGTCGGGGAGGGGGCTACGTACCAGGGACCCGCGGGATAGTCCGGCTTAGTAACTTGTCCGGCCTCTTTCTTATTTTAGGGTATTGACACTAACAGAATAGGAAGTCTCAACCAGTAAGCACATCCCCGGAGGTGAGAAGAGAAGGGTTTCAGCATAGTTTATATATACAGTTCAAATAATATCAAAGCGGTAAAACATTTAGCACAGTAGGCATGGAACATGTAGGAAAATCAAATAACACCAAATACAACAATTATTTTAAGATCGAATTCTTAAACCT
This sequence comes from Nicotiana glauca, assembly GCA_026770625.1. Lineage (NCBI taxonomy): Eukaryota > Viridiplantae > Streptophyta > Magnoliopsida > Solanales > Solanaceae > Nicotiana > Nicotiana glauca. The sequence continues at coordinate 94,139 of MU719967.1, forward strand.
TGAACCGAAGTTCTGGGTTTGTATCCCCAGCAGAGTTGCCAGAGCTGTCACACCTCATTTTTACCTACACCCCGTGAAGAGGTATAATAAAGGGAGTTATTTCCAACTTGAAGTGACAATCAAAACGGGATTATTTAATTAAAATCAGAGTCGCCACTTGGGAGATTTATGGTGACCCAAAGTCACCGGTTGAATCCCGAATTGAGGAAAAGAATGACTCTGTTTAACAGTCCGCGATCTAGAAATCCGAGTAAGGAATTCTGTTAACCCGGGAGAAGGTGTTAGGCATTCCCGGGTTCCGTGGTTCTAGCACGGTCACTCAATTGTCATATTTGGCTTATTTATTTGATTTTAGTACATGTTTTTGGATTTATGTCTTTAGCTTTGAACTGCTTTTATTATTATTAGTATTTATTTTAAGAGAATTACAACGTCGTGAAAACATGTCTCGAATCGCGTCACATAAATGCACCCGCAATTTTTGACACATTTCGACTTCATTGAGATTTGGATTTGGGTCACATAAATGTGCACCCGTATTTAAGAAGGTAAGATTGTTAAAAACGCACCTAAAGTGACTAACGCATTATTATCTCTGGGGAAGGCCGTGAAATTCGATAAATGGCCCGTTCCGAAGTCTAAGGATAAAACAAAATTAATTAAACGAGGGCCATGCACTTGCCATTTTTTGTTTGGCACGGCGCACCTCAAATCATTTCAAATAGGTTCTATTATTTGAAGCTGTTATAATTGGAGTACATGAAATATAACCCCTAATTTGGATTTATGTATGGTGATCATGCCACGATAATCTAATACTTCCTCTAGGCTCTAACTAAAATTAAGATAATAGGAATAAGGTTGCTAAACATACTGAACTAGCACTTGATTGAATTAAGTCCACCACAGTCAGATATCCTTTACTATGTGTCATCCTTATCACTTTTGGTTGAACGACACAGAGATAGCTCCCACCTAGCTACTTGCTAGGCTGTGCTTTGATTCAAGAATTCACATGATATTTACCCAAAATGCAGACGTTCATGCACACTTTCACGGATAATTATAAAAATACATGCACAATTAACTCTTTCACCAGTTTATCCAATTATAAAGTTCCATAAATTAGAAAACTCACAGATTTTAGTCGCAGAATTCTGGAAAGTCACATGCTTTCTCGACTACCTCTTTCCATATTATGGTAACTAATAAGTAAGAAGGCTCTCTTGCAACTTGCACCATAAAACCCTGTTGAAGCAGAAACTTTGATAAAATCAAAATCGACAATGGATACATTTTGAGCGACCAAATCTTCACCGTAGAAATCAACCGAAACCACAAACGATGAACGGCAAACGACGAATCTCCAAATGCTTTGAACAAATTGAAACTCAACCTCAAATTGGAAACGAAAGAGCAACGATTTCAAATCGAACCTCGACGACGCCAGAAAACTCTAGGAATTTTATGTTCTACGCTTCTGCTAGATTTTTGCCAACTTCGGATTAGCAGCAAGTGTGAGCGAACGAAATGGTGACAGTGAGTGTGTGTGTGGCCGCCGGTGAAGTGGTAGCGACGGAGATCCTATATTCTAAAGTCCTGTCATGGCTTCTTAGATGTAAGGAAGATCAAGCTGGAGTTTTGTTTTTGCTCTCTGCCGCTATTTCTCTATATCCTAGGGTTAGCTACTTGTATCTTGGTGATCAATAATGAAGAAGATGAAGAAGCATATATGGGGTCTCCTGTATTGCGGCTGCTTCCTCAGTGTATCCAAGCGTATTTTTTTTGCTCAATTTTTAACTGATTTCTATTTTTGTATTGCCGCCCCTTTCTCATGTGTAGAGTGTGTATATATAGTAGTGTATAGGGTGTGTGGGGGGAATAGTTTTGGGGGAAAAATATTTTGGAGAAGGTATTTTGGGGGGAAAATTTGGGCTTTTCAGATGTTTGACCAATTTGAATTTAAAACCAAGCCTTTTCACTTCCCTCTTCTTTTTGTTGTTCTTTCTTTCTTTAATTAATTAAAAACCTAAACTAAATTCCTAAATTAATTCAAATTGTAAAATTAAGCTAATTATCTAACTATGTAAAAATGATCATTTTTTTTGATTTTTTGATTAATAACACAATTAACTCAATGTAAGTAATTTCTAAATATAAATTGAACCTAAGGTGGCATGAAATTCAAATGTGATACTTTTATTATTTTTCTATGATTTTAAAATTGTTAAAAATGTCTTAAATGCAACTAAATAAAGAAAAACACCTAAAAATTAATAAAATTATTTTGGTCTATTTTTAGGAGTTATTTTTATATAGGGCAAAAATCAGGTGCTCACAGGCACTTTAAATTATTTTCCAGAAATTATCTATTATATTTATAAATTAAATAAGGAAAAACTGGCTATTTAAATAACAACCAAATTTGGCTTTCAATTATAGCCAAACCGGATCCAATTCCTAGCCCAATCTCCTAATCAATTGACCCGACCTAGGCCCCCAACTATTCTTACCCGACCCAGGCCATCGTAAATCCTGGCCGTTGATCTTTTAGATAAACGGCCCTTATTTCCCCTTTTCTTTTTAATTTCTAAACGACCCCAACCCTAATTTATTTTTCCAAAGGCGCCGACTTCAGATGCTCTGTCATCTCCACTCTTCTCTCAAACCTAACCCTGGACTCCTCCACTCCCCTTCGTCTTTGGCATCTCCGGCGACTATCTTTTTCAACCCAAGCCTCCAATGGGTCTCTCATCACCCTGCTCATCATCTCTAAGGCCTTCAAGGATCCCAGGCCATGTCGACTTGAACCTAGGGTTTCTTTTTCTGTCACTTATGGGTTCTCCAGTGTGATTTTGGGCAAAATCACACCTTATATGTCCCGATTGGTGAAGTTACAATAGGTTCTTTCGATTGGTTTTACTTGGGTTTCCTGTTGAAACCCTAACTCCCTCCTGAATCTCTCAAATCTATGTTATTTTTGTGCTTTAAGCCTATTTCCTTGTGTGATTTGCTTATTCTTGAGCTTTCTTCTGAAAGATCTTCTACTCTAAACCGTTTTTACTACTTTTGAAAAACTAGGATTTTTCAGAGTTCTTTCTATACCTGTTTAGACCGATTTCTTTATGATTAAACCTTTTCCCTTTGTTTATCTTGACCGATTCTATGCTCTTACTGCTTTTTAACTCAACTCTTTTAAAAAGCCCTAATTTTTTTAAAGATTTTCTTTACTTGTTTCTGTGAGTTAGCATGATTTTCTTTACTTGTTTCTATGAGTTACCATTATATTTTTACTTGCTTATGTGAGTTAGCATGATTTCCTGTACTTGTTTCTGTGTGTTAGCCTAGTTTTCTTTACTATGCTTATGTGTGTTAGCATGATTTTCTTCATTTTTGCTCTCGTGGTTAGCATGATTCTCTTTGCCCTGGGTCTGTGTGTTAGCACGATTTTCTTCGCCTTGGTCTTGTAAATTTCTCATGGTCACCATGTTTCGAATACGTTCTGCTGAATCTCTACCCCACTTACATCACCTCTACATGACTGTGTTTGCTCATCTCTTATTTCTTTCTACCTATATAATCGACCTTGTTTGTTTGCTACTTCTGGTCAATCGTCTCTATTTATATGGTGAGGTATGTAGAATCATTGTCACGACCCAAACTGAAGGGCCACGACTAGCACCCGGCCATACTTGTCGAGCACCAACATACATTTTATCTAACTTTCTTTATATCCTTTAGGGCTGACGAATATAAATGGTAAACATGGATCATGGACAACCAATAATAAAATATGTTGGCATGAACATACATAACATGGGATGACCAGACAATCAAGAAACTATATATAAGGTACGAGCTACCACGCTGCCATGAAAGACTATACAACAAAAATTCAGCCGACAAGGCATACCAAACAATACATGATTCGACACCTGTCTATGAGCCTCTAAAGGAACATAAATACTGCAACATAGCCAGAATAGGTCCCCGACATACCCATAATGTATATAACAAAAATGCATACCAAGACTGCGGCAAGTCCGAAGAAAGGATCTCGCCAATCACTGCTGAACTAGACAACATACTATGGTGGGGGAGCTGCACCTGCCTATCTATCAGGACTTGTAGCATGACATGCATTGTCCACAAATAAAAGGACATAAGTATGAATAAAGTACTGAGTATGTAAGGCAGGGAACCATAAGTACGAACAGTAATGTAAGCAGGGATAGAGAATATACAACTTGTAACATCTGCATACCTGTGACGGCTACTGACATGAAATGCATGATACATATGTATATATACATAAACTTTTAAAACATACGCCTCTGTGGGCATCATCATCATCATATCATACCCGACCGTAATAGGCTTGGTAAAAAAACATACCCGACCATCATAAGGCTCGGTACTATCGTACCCGGCTATGTGGAGCTCAGTAAAACCCAATTGATCAGTGGTTGCACAATAGGTGCCGTACTCGGCCGACTATAGCGCGTCTCGGTAGAGTAATATATATATATATATATATATATATATATATATAATGCATGCTCGACTCATGGAATCACGTTTTAAACCTTTCGAGGTGATGTAAGGTCGGCATCCTATGTACGTTTATTTGGACTAACTCTTCACTATGAACCTTACAAGAATCAGGAATTACCAACAACATTGATAACATAAGAATAAGAGAAGTAACATCAACATCAATCGTTACATAAGAGGGGAAACAATGTAAGTACTGCTAGCTTCTAAGAGAGGAGTATCTTTGGAAGCTCGTTCATTACATTATGTATGATCGGAGTCATATAAAAGAAGGAAAGGGGTAGCCTCGCATACCTTGTATATACTGCCCCAATCTCAAGCTATGCAATTATCACGACTCCTTAGTCTACAATAAGAGAAACGATACTATCGTTATCATTCAAGAATCATAACTATTCTGTATTGACCACAACCTATTTTACAATGAAATGGACAATGCCTCCCCTATATATATGACTTCACACAATTTCAAAAAATCACCAAACAACCCAAAAAAATCAATAATAATCATATTGAGCCTCCCAAAACAGTCCACGCACAACCTAATCACTTCATACATACGACGGCCACCGTAGTCGCGTCAAACGACCCAAAAATGTTACGAAGAACTACTAGACCACAACCCTACATATATATGGTGTTTATCCACACCCTTACTCCTCCAAAACTCCACAAAACAGTAGTAAAACACGCAGCCAACTGCAACAGAAAACAGTCTGCTACAAGTGAATAACTCGAACTCACGGCTTCCGATCACTGTCCCGTGAGTTCTTACATGTATTTATGAAGTACCATGAATTCACAGCAGAAAAAATTTATGAAAGAGAGAAGAAAACTTACCTTACTTGTTGGATAACTCAGCCCTTCCCTTGGTTCTTCCAACACAAGGTTTTACCCCCTATTAGAACTTGATAGAGAGGGAAAAACGATTAGGGTTTGTGTGTTATTTTTGGGAGGATGTTTGCAGGGGTTTAGGTTTGGTTATTTGTAAAACATAATGAGGGTTATATTGCAGGAGATAAACCTTTAAATGGGCTCTTTGGCCAACCCGAAATTTCCTATTTTTGGGCTATCATTTAACCAAGTAGGTGACACACCTACTTGTCACCTAGCAGCTTGTGCAGTCTCGCAAAAATGCCTATATCTCTCTACTCCAATTTGGTATCGAAAAACGATTTAATGAATTAGAAACTAGACCCATATTTCTTTAATTTTGTGGGTAGATCACCCGTAATTCCTTTTAAATTGGGAGAAAAGCTTAGTAACATATGACCTAATGTTTAAGTAAAATTATGAACCTAAGTTGCGACAACTTTTGTCGACCTTTGTTTCATAACTCGTTTGATATCAAGACTTATGATACAGATATTATATGATTCAAATACCTTAAAACACGATATCTTGAGTGCATTAAGAACCACTATGTTTGCCCGAAAATACGGCTGACAACATCCTTGATTCGTTTAACTTCTAATACTTGTTAACCACCCTTATACACCTTTGTATCATTTATGACCAATAGGATTAACTTCTTATCAACTTAAAGATAATATCTTCATGGATTTACGTTGACTACCTTATGTCATGAACTGACGTACGTGAATATGGGTTGTAACACCCTCCCACCTTAGTAACATTCATCCTCGAATGTAAGGGTTTATAGGGAGTCCGAATCATCCTGGATTCCAACGGAAATTTTCGGTCAATTTTCCCCTATTAAATGGTCACTAGCAAAGCTTGAAAGCAGTTAAGCCCAACGTATGGCCTCACAAGGCTACACAAAGCATTATGGATATGTACATTATCTGCATCTCACCATTTTATATTAAGGAAGAGTATACTCAAGTTATTGCTTACCTCATAGAGCCGTTTCACCTTCTAATGTATCCTGCATTCCACCAACATCCTTGTTATCTTCATTCTGAAATAGGTAAAGGGTATTTATACTTTATCTCCTCTTCTGCTTCCCATGTCATTTCTTCCATATTCTTATTCATCCCCAATACTTTGACAGAAGCTACATCTTTTGTTCTCAGCTTGAGGACTTGTCAATCTAATATAGCCACTGGCACTTCATTATATGATAGATCCTTTATAACTTGTACATATTTGATAGGGACAACTCGAGAAGGGTCTCTAATACATTTCCTCAACATAGATACATAGAATATCGGATGGACAAATTCCAATTCGGATGGCAATTCTAACTCATAAGCAACCTGTCCAATTCGTCGAAGAATTTTGTACGGACCGATGTACCATAGACTCAGCTTACCCTTCTTCCCAAAATGTATAACACCCTTCATCGGCGAGATCCTCAGGAAAACCCAATCACCAACCTCAAACTCCAGTTCACGATGTCGGACATCAGAATAAGACTTTTTCCTGCTTTGTGTCGTCCTCAATCGCTCCTGTATCACTTTTACCTTCTCAATGGCTTGGTGAATCAAATCTGGCCCACATAGTTCTATTTCACCGTCTTCAAACCATCTAACTGGTGATCTACATCTTCTCCTATATAGTGCCTCGTATGGGGTAATTTTAATACTGGAATGGTAGCTATTATTGTAGGAGAATTCCATGAGTAGAAGATGGTCATCCCAATTCCCCTTAAAATCTTGAACACTTGCTCGTAGCATATCTTCCAGTATCTGAATGGTACGTTCAGCCTGTAACACCCCGTAAATTCGGCTTAGGTATGAATGAGTTAAAGGAGTATTAAGGTTATATTTTGAAACATGTGAAGTCCCATCGGGATGAGTATGGGTGATAATAGTATTTGAAAATCAAGATGGAAAGTAAGGTGCGTAAGATTTGACAAAATCAACTAAGTTTGCAGAAGGTCTGTCTTACAGCAAATTCTGGTGCAATTGTGTAAGGAATTGGGAAAAACGCAAAGCATCAAAGTTGTAGGCCTTTGAAATATCCTTCCAACGATATATTACGGAGCCCAAACGGATGTCTGTGGAAGAAGTTATGACCCAATTTCTAAAGACATACCATCCAGTTATTTTGCCAGACAGCGAAGCGAGCTCGCTTCGCCAAAGTAGACGCGGATTTTTGTCTTCCCTTGAATGCAATGGACAGCGAAGCAAGGTCACTTTGCTAGAGTAGACGTGCCCCAGTCCCCAGCTCTTTTAATCCAATTTTAGGGTTCATTTTTTCCTATTTCTTTTGGACGAATTTTGGGGTCTTCTCCCACCCTCTCAAGACCTCCAACCCCTCCCATATTCAAGGTAAGTAATCTCCATTAACTTGATGTGAAATTCCATCATTCTTACACTAGTATTGATGAAATCTACTCATAAAACACATAGATCTTCAAGAAATTCCTTCAAGAACTCAAATGAGGGTTTTGCAAGATTTCTTCCAAAAGGTAATCCTACACCCTTAGACTTACATGTATGAATTTATTATAGGTATATGAGTGTGAATTAAGTATTGGGACTCTTGGTGTGGTGATTAGAAGCCATAAGTTCCCAATATAAATACATAATTAGTGTAGAGATTGGAAGGTGATTATTTGATGAAATTTTGTTGGTTGGGTGTAGATAGATTGTCATACATGTGATGTTGGAAGTTATAAATTGGTTAGTCATGATGGTGGGATAAATTGTTGGTGAATGGTGATAGTTGGATGAACTAATTATATGGTGATGAGATGTAGAGATTTATGCCTACAAGGTGTTTGATAATATGCCTAAATGGCTTAAGTTATGGAATTTGTTACTAATATTGGTTCCATTGGATATTGCTATTGTAGATTGAAGGTTCTTAGTATTGTGGATCATTGTAGCAGCATTAAGGGGCGAAATTGAGGTATGTGAGGCTAACTCTCTATGTTTGGGAATTTTAATGATTCTCCCTACATTGCGTTTCTTTTACGACATTACCAATTGCCTCAGTAATATAGTTAAGCCTAGTTCCTTGAATAGTTGTAGAACTTCTATTCTCTAGCTTCATAACTCGTTCATGACCTTCATTCCGAACGTTGTGAGCTCAGTTCGTATTCAATATAGACTTGGGTTTGATGTCCCTAAGTCTCAGTATAGCTTGCTCATCATGTCATAAACAGTTGAAGTTTCAGTGTTCATAATCAGTTCAAGAATACATGTCTCATTCTAGTCCTATTCAGTATTCTAGTATTATATAACTCAATATAATTCAGTATTCCAGTATTATGTAACTCAGTATGATTCAGTATTCCAGTATTATGTACTTAGTGTGATCCAGTATTCAGGTATCGCGTAACTCAACATGGTTCAGTATTTCAGCATCATGTATTTCAGTATGATTCTCATTTCCTGATTTTAAATTCCTGAATGTTGAACACCTGTATTTAGGCCTGAGGCCGTAGTTTATATGCTTTATACATGTTTGGGCCTGAGGCCGTAGTTTATGTTTTATCCATGTTTGGGCCTGAGCCCGTAGTTTATGCTTTATGTATTTTTGGGCCTGAGGCCGTAGTTATGTATACGTATACTTGGGCCTGTGGCCGTAGCATGTGCACATATATATTGGGCCTGAGGCCGTAGCTTATTCAGATAAACAAGTTTTTCATCATTCAGAAGAGGGAGTATTCATAACCTTACTTCCTTTATTCAATTCAGTTATCAGTTATCAGTTATCAGTTATCAGTGTTCAGTTATCAGTTATCAGTTATCAGTTCAGCTATCAGTTATCAGTTATCTTTTTGGTTATCAGTTCAGTTACCAGTTTTCACTTCAGTTTCAGTTTCAATAGTTATCATTTCAGTTATCAGCTCAGTTTCAATTTCAGCATTTATAATTCTTTCTTTCAGTTGCTTTACATACCAGTACAATTCAAATGTACTTACATCCCTTTTGCTTGGAGCCTGCATCTCACAATGCAGGTAATGATTTACAGGTTGATGATTCCGAGCGCTAGGATTCTCGTACTAGCAATTTGACGATCCCCAGTTCTTTTGGGGCATTGTCATTACTATAGTCTTCAGTATTTTCAGACAGTCAATGTTTTCAGTACTTTATTAGAGGTTTCATAGAATAGATTATCATCTAGACAGAGTCGCAGGCTTTTCATATTAAGCTGTGTTGACTACAAATATGTTTTAGAATTGTATTGATTTTTTCGCACTTTGATTTATACCATCCAAACTTTTAGTACATCAGCATATGCTAGTTTATCTTCCGCATTCAGTATGTTATGATATCATATGTTGATTCAGCCATCCAATTGGTTCGCTCGGTCACATGTAGTCAGGTACCGAGTGCCATTTTACGTCCAAGCCCAGGTTTGGGGTGTGACATAGCCTATCCGTCAGTTTGTGGATGAAATACAGTGCTGAGATTCACTTGTGTGCCTAAAACCTTCTGAAAAGACCTCCAAAAGCTAGCCATAAATTGAGCTCCTCGGTTTGATATAATAGATAACGGCAAACCATGAAATCTAACAATCTCCTTAATATACAACTTCGCATAATCTTCAGCCGTGTAAGTTGTCTTAACTGGAAGAAAATGGGCAAATTTTGTAAGCCGATCAATTATCACCCAGATGGAGTCAAACTTATGATAAGATCGAGGTAATCTAATAATGAAGTCCATATTAATCACCTCCCATTTCTAGGTCAGAATCTCTATATTCTAAAGCAATCCATCGGGTTTCTAATGTTCTATCTTTACTTGTTGACAATTGGGACACTGGGCTACAAATTCTGCAATGGACTTCTTCATGTTATCCTACCAATACTACTCCTTGACATCATGATACATTTTTGTTGAGCCGGGATGGATGGAATATCGGGATTGATGAATCTCATTCATAATCTTCTCTCGCAATCCTGCCATATTAGGCACACATAATCCGCCCTGGTATCTCAGTGCCCCATCTCTTCCGATCTCAAAAGTCATAATTATACACTGCTGAATGCACTCTCTCAATTGTACTAAGATAGGATCTTCATATTGCCGTGTTTTTACCTCGGCTACCAAATATGATTATGATGTATTATGTACAGTAACACCTCTATCATCAGAGTAACAATCTGATTCTTATATTGGCTAGCTGATGAAGCTCTTTAGTCAACCCCCATCTAGCTGCCTCAACGTGTACTAAGCTTCCCATTGACTTACGGCTGAGAGCGTCTGCCACAACATTGGCTTTACCGGGATGATACAATATCTCGACGTCGTAGTCTTTCAGTAATTCAAGCCACCTATGCTGCCTCAAATTCAACTCTTTCTGCTTGAAGATGTATTGTAAACTATTGTGATATGTGTAGATGTCAACATGTATGCCGTATAAGTAGTGCCACCATATCTTCAAAGCATATATTACTGTAGCCAATTCCAAATCATGGGTTGGATAATTCTTTTCATGCTTCTTCAATTGTCTTGATGCATAAGCAATCACCTTCCCACACTGCATCAATATGCACCCCAAACCTTTACCTGAGACATCATAATATACCATATAACCTTCTATTCCTTCAGGGAGAGTGAGCAATGGTTCAGATGTCAATCAATTCTTCAGCTCTGAAAACTACGTTCACAAGTGTCAGACCACTAGAACTTAGTAGCTTTCTGTGTTAACTTAGTCAATGGTGTTGATATAGAGGACAAACCTTCTACAAATTGCCTATAATATCCTGCTAGTCCCAGGAAGCTGCGGACCTCTGATGGTGTTGTATGTCTCGGTCAATTCTTTACTGCATTGATTTTTTGAGTATCGACACTAATACCCTCGTCATTTATCACATAGCCAAGGAATGATACTAAGTTAAGCCAGAATTCTCGTTTGGAGAGCTTAGCATATAACTTACTATCCTGAAACGTCTATAATACTATCCACAAGTGGCCCGCATGTTTTGCCTCCAAACGAGAATACACTAGAATGTCATCAATGAATATGATCACGAACAGCCTAAATACAGTATTCATGAGATCCATAAAAGTTGCTGGGGCATTTGTTATCCTGAACGACATCACCAAGAACTCAATGTGCCCATATCTTGTCTAGAAGGTCATCTTTGGAATATCCTTCTCCTTGATCCTTACTTGATGATACCCTGAATGTAAGTCAATCTTGGAGAAATACTTAGCACCCTGGAGTTGGTCAAACAAGTCATCAATCCTTGGAAGTGGATACTTGTTCTTTATAGTAAACTTATTCAACTGTCGATAGTCGATACACATCCGTAATGACCCCGTCTTTCTTCCGCACGAACAGGACTGGCGCACCCCAAGGTGAAGTCTAGGCCTAAAGAAGCCCTTATCCAGCAAGTCCTTCAACCACACCTTCAACTCTCGCAACTCTGCCAAGGCCATTCTCTATGGAGGGATAGAGATCGGTTGAGTATCAGGCAACACATTAATGCTAAACTCAATCTCCCTTTTAGGAGGAAGGCCTGGGAGTTCATCTGGGAAAACATCTGGAAATTTATTGACCATGGAGATTGATTTTAGAGTAGGCGGCTTCGTCTCCGCATCCCTAACGTGAACGAGATGATAATTTAACCTTTTGAGATCATTTTACTTTCCTTAAGATAGAAAATAAACCTACCTTTCGGTGTAGCAATTCTCCCCTTCGATTCAATGACGGGTTCACCAGGAAATTGAAACCTAAGCATCTTTGTACGACAATCAACATTTGCATAGCATGAGGCCAACCAGTCCATTCCCATTATCACATTGAAATCAAACATTTCTAACTCAAATAAATTTGCCGAGTTTTGACGACTACAAATCATCACAGTGCAACCTCTATATACCCTTCTAGCAATCACAGAATCTCCTATCGGAGTAGATACCGCAAGGGGTTTACTTATCAATTCAGGTTCTACGCCAAACTTATAAGCCACAAAGGGTGTAACATATGATAATGTAGATCCCGGATCAATCAGCACATAGACATCATAATAAAACACAAATAATATACCTGTAACAACATCTGGAGATGACTCGAGATCTTGTCGACCTACTAGATCATAGGTTCAATTTTGAGCATCACTCGAACTCGGCACTGCACCTCTACTTCTACTACGACCTGTCGACTGTTGAAAACCCTGTGCTGGAGGTCAAACTGATGAGGAAGAACCAGACACAGATCTAGTTGGCTAAGCCATACTACCACCTCCTCTGTTAGGATAATCCCGCATCATATGGCCAGGCTGTCAGCAAGAATAGCACGGATTAGAACCTCGATGACATAGTCCAAAGTGGGCCTTGCTGCACTGATCACAACGTGGTGTTGGGGGTATCGTCTAACTAGTATCCCTGTGATGTTGCAAGCCTGATGCCCGTGAACTTTGACCCGAACCAAAATAGGTAAATCATCATATCGAGGCCTCTAAAATAGTGGAAGAGCACTAGCTACAGGAGGTGCCGAACTCCTCAAAGATTGGGGCCTGACGCTACCTCTGAAGTCATCTGAATACCCTGTAAATCTCGTATTCTTATGCTGGCCCCTATCCCGTTCCCTATTTTCCTTCTACTGGCGCTTACAATCCTTTAGGGTCTGGGCATAAGCCTGAATATGAGAAATATCAATGCCCTCCACCAAGGAGGCTGTCGTGAACTCCTTTAATCAGATGTGGACTCAACCCGTTCATGAACAGATGCACGCTATCACTTATCTCGGACACCATATGGGGAGCATACCTTGCTAAAGAATCAAACTGCATATTGTACTCTCGCACACTCATATTACCTTGTCTACAGTTCAAGAACTTATCAGCTCTAGCTCGTCGTATCTCAACTGGCAAGTAGTGACGAAGAAAGGCCTCAGAAAAATCCTTCCACATAGCTAGATGAGAATTCGGACCCCTGGATCTCTCCCAACTATCATACCAGAGAACCACTAAATTCCGTAGCCGATAAGAAGCCAACTTCACTACCTTTGAACCACTAACATGCATAACCCGCAGTGTATGATAAACCTGATCAATAAAATTTTGCGGTTCCCCTTTTGGTTTGATCCAGTAAACACCGGAGGGTCTAGATTAATAAAGTCATAAACTCTCGTACTAACCGATCAACACCAATATTCTACCTCTGAGCCTGAGCAGCTACCAATCTAGTCAACAATTGCACTGCATTCCGTATATCCTGGTCTGTAGTGCAAGACGGAGGAATATGTGGTAATGGGTGCCTCCCAATTTCCTCTGGATGAGACAAAGTAGATGAGGTATGAGACGACATCTCACTCTGAGCCTCACTTTGGCCTGCTCTGGCTTGGGGCGCCTAACTAGTACCCTCTCCTGCAGCTGTATCAAGCCGTCTACTAATTGTATACTTCCTAGTCAAAGGCATCGCTGGAATAAAACAAAGTGAATATTAGAGATGAACACTTATGACTCAACTTTATGCACGATCTAGATTCAGGAAGAATGTAACAACCCTAGATGTCATGTAGCCTCCTGATAATAAATGCGGCGCACTACACATCCATAATCAAGACTCTACTAGACATCATAGACAATCCCTAAGACAGACTTGCTCTGATACCAATTTTGTCACGACCCAAACTAGAGGGCAATGAGTAGCACCCCGCCATACCTGCCGAGCACCAACGTACATTTTATTTAACCTTCTTTATTATCCTTTAGGGCCAACGAGATAAATATAAATGGTAGACATGGATCATGGACAACCAACAATAAAATATGATGGCATGAACATACATAACATAGGACGACCATACAATCAAGAAACTATATATAAGGTACGAGTTACCACGCTGCCATGTAAGACTACACAACAAAAATTCAGCGAACAAGACATACCAAACTATACCTGAGTCGACACCTGTCTATGAGCCTCTAAAGGATCATAAGTGCTGCAACATAGCCGGAACAGGGCCCCGACATACCCATAATGTCCATAACAAAAATGCATACCAAGACCACGGCAAGTCCGGAGAAGGGATCTTGCCAATCACAGCTGAATTGGATAGCCTACTGTGGTAGGGGAGTTGCACCTTCCTATCTATTAGGACCTACAGAACGACATGCAGCGTCCACAAATTAAAGGACATCAGTATGAATAAAGTAGTGAGTATATAAGGCAGGGAACCATAAGTATGAATAGTAATGTAAGCAGGGATAGAGAATATACAACTTGTAACATCTGCGTACCTCTGAGTGCTACTGACATGAAATGCGTGATATATATATATATATATATATATATATATATATATATATATATATATATACACACATAAACTTTTAAAACATACGCCTCTATGGGCATCATCATCATCATATCGTACTCGACCATAATAGGCTCGATAAAAAAGTACCCGCCATCATAAGGCTCGGTACTATCGTACCCGGCCACGTGGAGCTCAATAAAACCCAACTGGTCAGTGGTTCCACAATAGGTGTCGTACCCAGCCGACTATAGTGTGGCTCGATAGAGTAAAATAGATACATATATATAATGCATGTTCGACTCATGGAATCACGTTCTAAACCTTTCGGACTGACGTAAGGTTGGCATCCTCTGTAAACGTTATTAGTACTAACTCTTCATTATGAACCTTATAAGAATCAGGAAGTACCAATAACATTGATAACATAAGAATAAGATAAGCAACATCAACATCAATCGTTCCATAAGAGGGGAAACGATGTAAGTACTGCTACCTTCCAAGCGTAGAGTATCTTTGGAAGCTCATTCATTATATTATGTACGATCGGAGTCATGCAAAAGAAGGAAAGGGATAGCCTCGCATAACTTGTATATACTTCCCCAGTCACAAGCTATGCAATTTTCACGACTCCTTAGTCTACAACAAGAGAAACGATACTATCGTTATCATTCAAGCGTCATAACTATTATGTATCGATCACAACCTATTTTACGATGAAATGGAGAGCACCTCCCCTATATATATGACTTCACACAATTCCAAAAAATCACCAAACAGCCAAAACAACATCAATAATAATCATATTGAGCCTCCCAAAATAGTCCACACACAACCTAATCACTTCATACGTACGACGACCACCGTAGTCGTATCAAACGACCCGGAAATGTTACGAAGAACTACCATCCCACAACCCTACATATATATGGTATTTCTCCACACCCTTCCTCCTCCAAAAATCCACAAAATAGTAGTAAAACACACAGCCCAACAGCAACACAAAATAGTCCACAAAACAGTCCACTACAAGTGAATAACTCGAACACACAACTTCCGATCACCGTCCTGTGAGTTCTTACAAGTATAGAACGAATTTTCATGAATTTACAGCAGGAAAAAAGTATTAAAGAGAGCATTAAACTTAACTTGCTTGTTGGATAGCTCAGCCCTTCCCTTGGTTCTTTAAACTCTAGGTTTTACCCCCAATTAGAACTTGAAAGAGAGGAAAAATCGATTAGGGTTTGTGGATAATTTTTGGGAGGATGTTTGCAGTTGTATAGGTCTGGTTATTTGTGATATATAATGAGGGTTATATTTCAGGAGATAACCTTTTAAATGGGCTCTTTGGCCAACCCGAAATTTCCTAGTTTTGGGCTATCATTTAACCAAGTAAGTGACACACCTACTTGCCACCTAGCAGCTTGTGCAGTCTTGTAAAAATACTTATATCTCTCTACTCCGTTGTTATATCAACAAATGGTAGAAACTAGACTCATCTATTATTAATTTTGTGTTTAGATAACCCCATAATTCCTTGTAAATTGGGAGAAAATCTTAGTAACATTTTACATAATGTTTAAGTAAAATTATGAACCTAAGTTGCGACAACTTTTGTCGACATTTATTTCATAACTCGTTTGACTTCAAGACTTATGATACATATATTATATGATTCAAATACCTTAAAACACGACCACTTGAGTGCATTAAGTACCTCTAGGTTTACCCAAAAATACGGCTAATAACATCCTTGATTCGTTTAACTTCTAATACTTGTTAACCACCCTTATACACCTTTGTATCATTTAAGACCAATAGGATTAACTTCTTATCATCTTAAAGATAATCTCTTAATTGATTTACATCGACTACCTTATGGCATGAACTAACGTACATGAATATGGATTGTAACAATCATGACTCTCCATGATTGATTCTAGTTTTCCTTAACTTTTGGTAATTGAAAGATTTTCCTTCAAAGCCCTAGAATTCTACTCGTCTTTTTGAATTAACTAATTTATTGCCTTATTTACCATGGTACTTTGTTTTACTTGGCCTTTCCTTAATTGTGTCTTTCTGAATTTGGTCCTAATTGACTACTTTATACCTAATGAACTTTAGCTCATTTCCTTATTTTATCATGCACAGACTTTTCTTTCCCCTTATTGGTACTGAATCTTCCCGTTTAGCCTTGACTCCCTTAACTCAAGGAAGTACTTCCTTGATTTTCTGATGTGATTGATTCTGAATTCTTAAATTAGTATATTACTATGATTTTTTACCTTATTCCACTACCTACTTTCAACTATAAATACCCTTAGACTTTCATTAACAAGTCAGAAACACGTGGCTTCAAAAACCCCTCTCTTACTTAAAATCTCTGTGTTATTATGCTACAATTAGCGGCTACAAGCCAAGGCTAATCATCTGTACTCTTTGAATCTTTCATTCTTCTTACTTTTATCTTCACTAGTATGTCCTAGTTTAATTTAAAGTCTCAACAACAACATGTTTATCTTCTTGTTTTAGTTTCTTCTGTTTCTAGCATGCTTTTACTTGTGGTTTTGTTGTGAAGTTTGTAGCTAAGAATGCCAGTATGACTCCCATCTCTTTAAATTCATGTATTCCCTTGTGTGATTAAAGAATGTCTGGAATATTGTATTCTTTTACCTATTGTGCACTTACTACTTTGTGAATCCCAAATCCCCATTCCCCGGTATGTGTTCATGACTGGTTTGTGATTATGCCAGTGTCAAACTATCTCTAAGCATGTTCATACCAGTCCTAATACTCCTGCTGGAGTTATGTGTCTGCAGTCAATATATGTGTATCCCCAAATCTCTTAACCCCTGTATGATTTCTGAATTTATTCACTTGCTGTGTGTGATCTTATACTGAAGTATTTGAACTCTGTTTACTAATCCAACTTCTTTTAAACAATCTCTATTACCAATTTCTTTTAGAACAGACCTTTCAGTCCAGTCTTTAATAAACTTCTTTCAAACATGTGTCCTGCACTTTCACTCTACTCCTAGTTAATAAGTTATGCCCCCTCTAGTATGTGTACTACCTTGGGATCCCCTTGAGAACCCTTGGAACTCTGGCATACTGATGCTGGCTTTCCACACTGCACTGGTTCAATGCTTGGCTATTAAGTCCAGGTGTAAGCATTGCCCGGGGTCCTTGAGACTCGTTGGAAACTTTGATGCATCTAGACTCTAATTTGTCTACGGAAATGAGGCTTGAAAAACCATTAGAGGCTTTGGCTAACTTGGGCCTAATTGTAGCCTCTCTGTAGAATAGCTTCTTGATTTTTATTTCATTTATGTAATTCATTTGTTGGACTGTAATAATTTGTAAACAGATATTTAGGGTATTTAGAAAAAATGGGTAGGTAGATGTATACTTTATGGGGTAACTTGGGTAGAAATCCTCTCTGAGGATTTATTTTCAAATCTGCCTACCTCACTCGATAGGAAACATGCCTATAGGATTTCTATTCCTGTTGAATCTGATTGCTATTGCATAGTAGAATCATGCGTATAGGATTCCACTTTTAGTTTCATAATACAAATCATGCCTATAAGGAGTTCATTTGTAATGTCACTAGCATCATATACAAACCATGTTCCTAAATCCTGCATTTGTCATGTTAGAAACCGTGTTTCTAGGTTTCGAGCCATCACGTTTTAAATTGACTCAAGTATAGATATCCTGCCTATATGATATAATTATGATTTAGCGAGTATTTCATATGTTACTAAAAATCAACTTAAAACAGTAATACGCCTAGATATCATATCTATAGGGATCTAACTCGCAATCCTATCTGGTAATTCTTATTAGCCCAATAGATCAATTTTTATCTCACCTATTTTACTTCTTAAAAGTGGTCTTACTAAGTGATAACCTTTCTAAAACTAGCTCTTTCAAACATTGCTTTCATCTCATTAGATGCCCTGCCTATAGGTGTTAAAAGGGTCTATTTCGAAACTTGTTTGTTTCTGCACTAACATAAATATCAGTTCTGCATATAGGCAAGCCTTAGGGCATTTTCAAAACATGCATTTCTGTGAAGCTGTTTCTATCACTCAACGTTTCTGAATTCTAATGAGCCTTTAAAAAGATATCCTAGACAACTAATAGATTTTGACTTCTGTATCTGAAAGTTGTTTATTTTTGCATCATCACTTAGAAATCCTACTTTAGGACTTTGATTACTAAAGACCTTACTTGTGGTTGAGTCGTGCTGCATGTATGCTTGTTTGCGGAGGAAACTATGAGCCTTTAATTGCTCCATTTATGTGAAAGTCCTAAATGCTTTTCTTTGATTGTCGCCTTAGATTTTTTTCCTTTAAAACCTTAGGGGTATGTATAGAACTACCTATAGGTAGAAGTCCTAACTCCCTCCGGGACTATTAAGAAGGGACGGGTAGCAGCACACAATATGAATCAATGACCAACGCTCGCTTTGCATGACGAATAAGGGGATGAGAAGGGTAGACATGGGATATGATGACTACACATTAATGCCACGTGTAGCCCCTCGTTGAGGAGTGTTTACCGGACATTGCATGGTGTGATCCTATAGGATAAAAAACCTAGGACCCCTCCTTACCCTAAACCTTCTCCTGGTTTAAAACATTTCTTTATAATTTGTTCAACCTTTATTTCACTACTTGACTTGTTCAAACATGCTGTACTTATTTAATTCAACTATTTGTATGGACTGATTTGTAAACATAAGTTCGGTCGGGACCCACAGTTTGTGGATAAAGAGGGATGCCTAACACCTTCCCCTCGAGGTTATCTTGATCCTTTACGCTAATCTCTGGTAATGCTAACCAATCCAAGAATTAATTACTCTAGGTGCCCTAATGCACCTTAATTCGTTAAGTGGCGACTCTTCAAATACCCAATTCCAAAAAAGGAAATGAGTCATTGCACCCTATGGAATGTCAAAACCCAGACCTCTCTCCGCGAGGTGGGAAAAAAGGGGGTGCGACAGCATGGCGACTCTACTAAGGACATTTTAGGCTCTTACCAGAACGAACTTGCCTTTCCAAATTAGTCAAAGCATGCTTATCCGTACCCTGCTTCCTTATCTAAATTAACTATTGTTTCTTTTAGGCATTTATGATTCTGAAAACTGACTCATCTCTTTGTTTTCCTTCTCTTGTAACTGTCTTTTCAATTATTTAAATGTTGTATTTATTTTTCTACGTGAAAATACTTTCCTACATGTTATTAACTGCTGCATAAATCATGGTCCATATCATTTTCCACTCGTGTGTCTCAAATCCTATAGCAACGCTTTAATGAGTGGTTGTACTCTTCCTATTTATTACCCTTAAATTTGGAAAAGATTATTTGCGGTAAAACTAGTCAATCAGTGGTGCAATCAATGGTTATGTGCCTTCCCTCTCTAGTTGTCCGCTTGAGGGTACCAGTCTAAAAGCCCATAGAAACCTTACTCTATTTTAATTATGCATGCATCATAGTCAAACCTAGTCAGATCAGTTATGTCGTCCACATAATGATCCGTTAAGATAAGTCTTATCCAAAGTCCATCGGTTTATCCATAATCCCAACGGACACAACCATATTTTGTGCATTAATTTGGAGGAATAAATGCCGATATGCTAATCATAAATGTATAAATAGTTGAGTCCGGTGGGGCAAGGCCTAATCCTTTTGCTTTGCAAAAAATGAGGCACGTGCTCCCCAGATTTGGTATGGTTAGCAATATCCCTCCATTGTTGCTAAGTTGGTGGGAAGATCTTTCCTCAAGCGATAAGAAGCATGTGAAAAAGTACCTGGGCAACTTGCCATCCCTGCTGGATATTGAACCAAACAACAAATTGATCGAGGCTGCTACTCTATTCTAGGATAGTGAAAGAGCGGTGTTTCATTTTGGCAACATAAAAATGACACCGCTTCTAGAGGAAATAGGAGGGCTTGCAGGGTTAACTTGGGATAGTGCTGGGCTTTTGGTGCCAGAAAATCGTACGGGCAGGGGATTTTTGATGATGATGGGGCTGAAAAAGAATGTCGACCTAGTATGCCTGAAGGATTCCTACATACCTTTCGAATATATCTACGAGAGGTATGGAAATAGAAAGTCCTTCCGCACACACCATGACGAGATCACACTCACTTCACTGGGTCACATCCACCATTGAGTGTTCTTGTTCATCGTGTGCTTTCTGGGGATGATAGTATTCTTAATAAAAAAGGGAAGAATCCACACTAGGTTGGCCATGGTCGCCAGAACTCAGATGGAGGGGATTAATGGACAGGCCTATACCATAGTCCCCGTGATCATAACTGATATCGATAGGGCCCTAGAACGCTGTCAAAGAGGGGCCAAGCGTTTCGAAGTTTGTAATTTATTGCTGCAGTTATGGTTGTTGGAGCATCTCCAAAAGGGTCGCTATCGCCAAGAATTTTCGCGAAGGGCTTGGAACAACCACATTTCTTTCCATCGCCCTAAGCAAATGACCTCCATTCTGGACAAATTTGCTCAGCCGAAAAGTGCCAACGAATGGGTAGAGTTCTTCGACAATTTGATCGAGGGACAGGTACAATGGACGGTTGAGTGGTTTCCAACGGTCGAGTTCATTATCAAGTCCAGGGTTGCTCCGCATTTGGTGCTAATCAGGTTGAGAGGAATATATCCATATGTCCCTATGCGAGTTATGAGGCAAGTGGGTAGAAAGCAGGTTGTACCAAGGGACGTAAAGATAAGTCACTTCAGGGCAGACTTTCAAGACGATGAGCTCCCTTAATAGTGCCAAGCTCAACATATATGGCACTGCAAAATCATCATGGAGAAGAATACCATTGAGCCGGACAAATATCATGTAGGGTGTGAACCTTTGTACCCGGCTTGGCTAGGGGACAATCTAAAAGGAACAGAGACACCAGGGACCGGTCGAGGAAACATAATCATAGATGAGGAACCTGAAACCTAAGTCAAGTACAACAGGCTGCGCAAAAGGGTTCACGACTCTGAAAATGAGCACCGGGAAATACATGAGAAGAATGCAAAGTTGATTCAGGAATGGAAAGAAATGGCGGTCAACTCCAATATCAAACTGGAATACCTGGATCACGGAATAGTGGAACTGGATGGCAAAGTAAATGATCGAAAACTGCCAAAATGCTAAAGGAGCCGAGGGAGGACATCTAGCTCGACCCTATTTACTGCTTGGACTGCGCGAGTTGAGGGATCTATATGACGGAGTCTGGAAGATCAAATATGGGGAAGGTCCTTTTGTGACCAAATAGATTAGATTTACTTGCTTTTCTTAAAATGTAATAAGGCCAAGTGCCAGTAGTGACTCGTCTTTTTTTTCATTATGTTAGCGTCGTTTTTGGATTCGTCTAATTTTATGTTATGAAATGAGGCAATTATTGGCATTTGAAGTTCTTAAAATTTATTTATCGCTAGGCCTACCTTGATCCCAATGAGGTTCCCAAATCAGGATACGAGTTTATATTTCGCAATATGTGTATAAATATTGCAAATATTTTAGAACTCCCCACTAACTTGTTACCTTTTATTTGTTTATTTATTATTATTATTATTATTATTCCCATCCCCATAGGTTGGTTCATCCATACTGGCCTCATCAGCATATGATATCAGATCAAGAGGCCCTCCACCTCCTCTTCCTCCTCCAAACAACACAAAAAGTAGAGGGAAAGCAAAGATGGACGACTTATGTGGAATTCGAAAGGAAAATATAGAGAATGCAGAGACCTCTGATGGCCATAGTACTCTGGCCCCGAATGACCTGGTTTTGAGACTTGAACAAAAGATACTAGAACTTCAAGGAGAACTTGAGCAGGTTCACAATTTGGCAAACTTGTCACTCACCCTCAATGTCCCTGATATCCACCAACAGAACACAAAGAACCCAACCCCTCTTTAAAACACACAAAACCATCAGCCGCAAAATCCTACCATACCAGATCAATACGCAACTCTACCACAAAATATCAATCCATTGCCGATACTAACTCTACTACAGCAGCATCAACCAATCCCGCACCCACCAACCACCACTTACTACACTCCCCAAAATACACTACCACTCATTCTAGATCCACAAAACTCCACCAATGACCATCACTATACACATGTTCTTGGCACCCTTCAGATCAACCCCATATACGTGGAAACTATACAACATTCTACCCATCCAATCTCATGTGCATAAAAACCCTCCGAAAGGGACCTGCTCATTAAGAACATGGCCGAAGAACTCAAGAAGTTAACAAGCCCATTTTAAGATGTTGAAGGTGATATGGGAATAGAAGGTTTGAATTATGAAGATTTGTGCATACAACTCGATGTGAAATTGTCAGAGGGGTACAAACCTCCCAAGTTCGAAATGTTTGATGGTACGGGTGATCCCAGGGTTCACTTAAGGACTTATTCTGACAAGCTTGTGCGGGTTGGAAAAGATGAAAAGATTCGAATAAATCTCTTTATGTGGAGTCTTACTGAGGATGCATTATCTTGGTATATCAGCCAGAACCCCAAGAAATGGTCCAGTTAGGTGAGCATGGCATCAGATTTCATGGACCGATTCAGGTTCACCACGAAAAATGCACCTGATGTTTTCTACATTTAGAATCTCAAGAAGAACCATACTATGACCTTCCGCGAATATGCTACTCATTGGAGGTCGGAAGCCGCCAAGGTCAGACCCGTTTTGGACAAAGAATAGATGAATAAGTTCTTTGTCAGAGCACATGATCCGCAATATTATAAAAGGTTGATGGTTATCGAAAATCACAAATTCTCTGACATTATCAAACTTGGGGAAAGGATCAAGGAAGGAATCAAGAGCGGAATGGTAACAAATTTTGAGGCACTGCAAGCCACGAATAAGGCACTCCAGTCAGGTGGCATATCGAAGAAGAGAGAGGTTGGGGCAGTAGTGGTGGCCCAGGACCCAAAAACTCCACTCACATATCAAGCACCTCCACTTACATACCAGATACCCCCACCTACGTATCAAGCATCACAACCTACATACCAAGAATCACCACCCATATATCAACTTTCATCTCCACATTATTCCCAACCAAATGCTGTCCATCACACTTATAATTCCCAACCATCCTACTTCCAATCACAACCAACTCGCCAAAAGTACCCAAGACCAAGACCCAACTTCGACCGCAAGCCACCCAGACAATATATCGCCATTTTTGAGCCCATCGACCAATTGTATAAAAGATTGAAGGCCACAGGTTACGTCACTCCCGTTCCTATTGTGGCAATAGAAAATCCATACCAATGGGTCAATCTAAACAAAACTTGTACATACCACTCCGGTATGAAAGGGCACAACACTGGTGAGTGCCGAACATTGAAGGATAAGATTCAGACACTCATTGACAATAGGAAGGTCTGCGTACACACCACCCTCCCCAGACCCCACTAAATGGGATTTTACTGGGTTGTTGTTGTTGTTGTTGTTGTTATTGACAACAAGGTCATACAAGCAAATGAAGCCACACCTAATGTCCACAACGATCCCCTCTCTGACCACAGAGGTGATGGTGTATATGTTATAGAAACAACTGAAGAATGGGATCCGAGGGGTAAATCGGGTTTATCCGAAAGGGCGATGATTTTAAGGTTGCAGTTACACTCACTCCTATCGTGGTTCAGACTCAGGCACCTTTTGACGTTGAGGTAATTACAATTCAGTTCCATTCGAGGTAGAAGTAGCTTTGCTCGCAGCCACCTCCACTCTATTTGAAGTAGAAGTGGTCACACCTTTTACTATGATGATGTCAACCACATACCCATTCAACTCAAAGGTAATACCTTGGGATTATGTCGTCGAGGCTCGTCGAAAAGGAAAGACTAAGGTAGAGGAATCTGATATCGCATAAGGGATGACTAGAACTGGAAGAGTCTACACACCCAAACACCTAGGAAGTTCGAGTAAGGATGCCACTTCTAGGAAACTTGTCATTGAAACTGGGCCGGATGACCTGTGGAGGAAAGTACAAGCGAAAAAGTATTCTGTTATTGATCACTTGAACCAAGTCCCTGCTTGGATATCTATTTTGTCACTATTACAGAATTCAGAAGCACACAAGAACGCCTTGATGAAAGTACTGAGTGAGGCTTATGTAATCAATAATATCACTGGTGGAGAAATGGCCGACATGGTTGGTCAGGTGCTGGAAAGCCATAAGATTATCTTCCACGAAGATGAGCTGCCACCCGAAGGTTTAAATCACAATCGAGCATTGCACATTATGATGCAATTCAAAAACAAGTTCATTGCCAAGGTCTTGGTTGATGGAGGTTCAAACCTGAATATTGTCCATTGGATACCCTGAAAAGGATGGACAAAGGTTTCCATGAAATATGAACCGGAAGCATGAATGTGAAAGCTTTCGATGGGTCCCAGAGGGCCACAATCGGGGAGATCAACCTTTACTTGCAGATAGAGCCAACTTGGTTCGACATTGAATTACAAGTGCTTGACATACCTGCCTCGTATAATCTTTTGTTGGGATGCCCCTGGATCCATGCTGCTGGAGTCATGCCATCCACGATACACCAAGTCATGAAATTTGAATGGAACCACCGGGAGGTAATCATTCATGGAGACGGAAGTAATCCCATCTACACCAGTCAAACCATTCCGGCCATTGGACATAGAAGAAGGCTAGGAGGGGAAACCTATCATCACATCGAACGGGCCAATACCGTCGATAAGGATAATTGGTGGAGCCACAAAATAGAAAGCATACTAGTATGGTCCGGATATGAACCCGACAAAGGGTGGGGAAAGAACCTCCAGGGTATTACCAAGCTGATGCGATTGAAAAATCATGGTACCACCTTTGGGTTCGGATACCAGTATACATGGCAGGAGTACAGGGAATGGTCACCTTCATGGAGTGAACCATATTACCCCCTGAGCAACCGATACCCCATTTGGAACACGCTTTCCATTAGGCAGACACAATATGGGGAACCGCTGAAGAAGAAGCACTAGCTGGGTTGAAGGACCTATTCTTGGAAGATAAGGATATGTACTACAGTGCCATAATTGAGGAGGAAGAGGAAGAAGGCCTCTCCCTTCAGACTGTTGCAAAGGGATCCATTCTCAGTAATTGGACCGTTACACCATCCTGAGCCTGCCGAGTCCCTGGGTAGCTTGGTAGAATTTATAGCTGTTCTAGGCATTTAAATTTTCCATCAATTTTGTTTAAGATTTCTCTATTTCAAATAGATGATCGATCCACCAAGCCAAGATTTTGTTTGAATAATTTTCTCATTTTTAATCAAACGTCCCTGTCCTTTATCATTATTCAATACTATTTTTATACTTTTCCCCTCTACAGTGTTATTATTACTTTTCCTGATAAACCTGTGACTGTGAGATGTAATGAGGCAACGCAATATGAGAATAGTGACTCAGAGGAAGAAGATGAGATACCCGAGGAAATTGTCAGGGAAGTTGAGAATTTTGAGAACAAGCCAAAATCCAATCTGGATGAAACAGAAACAATAAATTTGGGAGATGACGAGATGTCAAGGAGACTCGCATCAGCATTCATTTATTACCAACATAGAAAGAGGAGTGCATCCGTTTCCTTAAGGAATACGAGGATATCTTCGCATGGTCATATGACGATATGACTGGTTTGAGCATATCTATAGTATCTCACAAGTTTCCTACCAATCCCATGTTCCTGCCAGTCAAGCGAAAAATTAGAAAATTCAAACCAGACATGAGTTTAAAGCTCAAGGAGGAAGTTACCAAGCAGATCAAAGCCAAGGTTCTCAGGGTGGTTGAGTACCCAACACAGTTAGATAATATTGTGCCAGTTCCAAAGAAATATGGGAAGGTCCGAGTATGTGTTGATTATCGGGATCTAAATAGATCAAGTCCCAAAGACGATTTCCCACTGCCCAATATAGATGTAAGCACGTGATTTTTGCCCTATATGAGAATTACTCCCAAAAATTCAAAATAAAATAGTTATTTTTTTTTGCAATTGTTGCGAATTTTGTGTTATTATTTGCATTTGTCGTTGCACGTTTATTTGTTTAAATTAGGGAAAATAAAAAAAATATCGCATTTGCATTTAGAATTTAATTTTACAATTAGGAGTAATTAAGTTATTTTACAAAAATGAAAAATCACAAAAGTATGTACTTTGCATTTTTTAGCATTTAATGTCAAATTGTGTGATTTTATTTTAATTGTGTGTGATGATTGTCTTTAGGAATTAATTAGTGTTTGTGATTTGGTTTATAATTTAATTTAGAAATAAGGGAAAATAAAATAAATGAAGAAATAAAATAAAGAGCAAAATCGAATTGGGCCAAGCCAAAATAACCCCAAAAACCAGGCCCAAAACTCCTTGTGCCCGGTCCAAATAGATTGGTCTCACAGACATCCCAAACGATGTCGTTCTGTCACGCCCAATCTGGGCCTTTGATCTCACTTGATCAAAGGTCCAGATCACCCCCTCCTTAACCCATTCCTAACTCGTTCCCTGCACCCGGTTTAACCCGACCCCATAATTAAACCAAACGATGTCGTATCTGGTAAGCCCCCTGATCCTAGCTGTTGATCTTAATTGATCCAACGGCCAGGATCAATTCCTCCCCCTACTATATATTCTCAACTCACACCCCCACACCCCCCAAGCCAACCCCTCCTCTCGTCGTCTCTAATTATCAGAGACCTCGAACAACCTCCCGCTTCACACCACCGTCGCCTGCCCGCAGGAAATCGCCTACGGCGGCGGTCGACGGCCAAACACTTCCATCTTCACACCCTGAACTCCTCTCAACCTCCCCGTTCCAACCATCCTACTAGCTTTCGTCGAATCATAGCCTATCTCTTCGAATCATCGAAACCCTAGCGCCGCCTCGAAGGTCTTTGGTGGTGGCGCCTCCTCCAAACTGCCCCAAACGTACATCCCACAACCGCCTCGACTTCCTCATACAAATCCACCACTGTTTTCCCTCAAATGCTATTACATCTTCTCAAATTCCCAATCTGAGGTTGAGCCTAGAAGACAAGTTCAAACCCGTTTCTGTAAAGCTTCTTTTCGAGTATCTTGAGGGCTCAGAACCTATTTCGTCGCAAAATAGTGTTATTTGCCTGTGCTTAACTAAGGAATGATGAATAATATTATTTTTCGGCTTAAATCGGAGGGTCCAGTCAAAGCCGAGTCAAAAATGGTGAGTTTCGTTTCCTTTTATTTCATTTCCCGTCTTTTATCTTTCCCTTTCCGTTCCTGTATATTTGTTTCGTGTGCTCATACACATGTTTTCTGGTTCATCTCACTTTCTCGACTTCTTTTGATATTTTCTTTCTCGGATTAATTTCCTTTCATGTCAATTTGTTTTGATTGAGGTAATTGGTTTTGACTCGTTAATTTTAGGCAATTGTTGAAGCTAGTCAGTTTGTCGATTTGTTAGAACATTTCTGATTTTGCAATCAATAAACTAAGTTTACCCGTATGCCAAAAATTAAGGATTGGTTATTCACAATGTTTGAATTGCTTGGTCAGTCAAAAAGCTTTTAAAATACTTAAACTGTTGTTCTGGTTGTCACCTGAACCTGCTATGTCATTCCCTGTAAGTGTGTTTTGGATCATTGAAATCCTTGGTCTTTGTTTTGGTGTTGTGTGATTCAACCTGAGTTCAAGCCTAAGCTGTTGTGTGAATTTGATGAAGTGTTCATGGTCTGAGATGAATCTGACATTGGTTTGAATTCATTTTTGGTATAATAATGTTAATTAGATAGTAGTGATAAGGTTGCATTTTAGTTGAATTTCAGTTCAAAACATGGGAAAAATGGTTAATTAGTGTGGTCTGTCAGGTAAGCACCAATATATCATTAAATTAATACATTGTTTAAATATTTGAGGGGATGGAAATCACGGGCAGCATGGGATTTAAAGGAAATTGATTAAGAATGGATGTCCATACCTGCATGAACTTAAATAAAGAGAAAACATAGGTTAGTGGGGGACAAGTGAATTAAAAATGAATTAGACATAATAGTGGGGTGTCAGGGAATATCATGGGCAAAGAATGGTCTTGATATTTGTTTAAGTGTCTCAAAAGGGGCTGATAAGGGCAGGGGGTTAGGATAAATAGGGGAACTTTGGACAGAATAAGGGTCTTTTTTGGAATCCCTGAAGGAAATACTTTGAGAGCTAAAAAAAACATGCTAAAAAGCTGGAGAGTTTGGTTTTCTTTTACTACTGGAAATCAGAAAAGAGTGAGGTTCTTGAGAGTTGTTCTTCTTTGAGTGTTTAAAGAACAGAAAATCAGAAAACACACTGTTTCGTTGCATCTCTTGGTCGAGTCTATTTGTTTGGTGTTGCTGTTGGTATTTCTGGTTTGATTTTACTGGGTTTCTGGACTGTTTGTGTTGCTGTGGGTTATTGCTGTATTGGATGTTGGAAACTGGTTATCTGTTGCTATGTTATCTGCTGTGGGATTACTGTGCTACTGCTGCTACACTGCTGCTAACTTTCCTCTCCTCTCTCTTGTTATTTCACCTTTCCAGGTACACATTTGTATACTCTTGGCTGTTGAAATGATATGAAGTTTGGATCAAGCCTCTTCTGCTACATTCATTGTTTAATAGCTAACTACTGTAGTTATAGTCAATCATGCCTAGTTGTTTAGTTTAATTTGTTTAAGTTTGTGGAATGTTGAACTCTTTCAGATGAGCTTATGAGTTTCATAGTTGGCAACTTTAATTTGGCTTAGTTGTTACTGGTGTAGTGTAGTATAGTGTAGGTTAGCTTGAGTTGTTTCCCAGTAATTACAAGATAAACAAGTTAAATGGTTTTGGTATTTTGATTATGCTATTTTCAGTAATCCAGTTGTGAAATTCTGAACCACATGAGTACTAATTCAGTAATACTAGTTCGAATTGTTCGTATGTAACATAGACAAAAATAAAAATCACCTAATCCAATCACTTAGCTTATTTATGTGAGGTCTACATTTGTGATCAGTGTTGTTAAGTTCAATCATACCCTAGTTTGTTTTTTTTAACTTTAGTGACATCCAATAATTCATCAGAAGCTATAATAGAAAATAATATAAGTAGGGAACTAAAAGTCAAGCGGCTAGCATTTTATTAATTTAAAGGGGTTGAACATTGTCTACTCTATTACAAAAATCAGCAAGTGAAATTGGAAAACTTTGAATCAAGTTCGGGCCATAGTTAAATTCAAATTCTATTTGGTGTAAGTCTGTTGACATTTCCAGGCTATGCAACCTTGTTCTTTTTTGTTGATTTGGGCCTTAATAATTTAATGAATGGCCCAGGCTCAGACGTGAATGCCTATTCTCTGGGTTTCTTTTGGGAGCCTAATGACATGTTAGTTTGAAATCGGTGCTTGGTTTGTCTTAGGCTAATAATTTTGATTAATTAGGATTTCTTTTTCTTTTAGAGACAAAAATAGAAATAGAAAATCATAGTCACTTTAGGTTCGCCCTTTTAAAATAAAAATATGAGACGAGCCTCGCCAAATAAAATGCACAAGCTGCGGGGCCCTCAATGAATATATATATTAAAATACATAGATTTCGGGATGGGCTGTCTAGCGAATTTCACGGCTTTCCCCAAAATAATAATGTGTTAGTCTCTTTAGGCGCGTGTTTAATAATTTTACCTTCTTAAACTCGGGTGTACATTTATGTGACCCAAATCCAAATCTCAACGGAGTCGAAATATGTCAATAACCACGGGTACATTGATGTGACATGGTTTGAGATGTGTTTTCACGACGTTGCAATTTTTATAAAATAATAATAATAAAAAACGGTTAAAAGTTAAAATTTGCACATAGGTTCAGCATATAAAATCAGATAATTTAAGACAAATATAACAGTTGAGCGACCGTGCTAGAACCACGAAACTCGAGAATGCCTAACACCTTCTCCCGGGTTAACAGAATTCCTTATCCGGATTTCTGATTCGTAGACTGTAATATGGAGTCAATTTTTTCTTCGATTCAGGATTCAAACCGGTGACTTGGGATACCATAAATCTCTCAAGTGGCGATTCCAACTCTTAATAATAAATCCCGTTTCGATTATCCTTTAATTGGAAAAACTTCCTTCACTACGCCCTTCACAAGGTGCGGTAGCGGAAAAAGGAGGTGTGACAGCTCTGGCGATTCCACTAGGGAGGATAAAACCCAGAACCCCTGGTTCAGGGTTAGAAATTCGAGCTTATAATAATTGTTGTATTTGGCTTTATTTATTATCTGATTTTATTACTTGATTGGTATCAAATGTGCAAAGTTATGCTTTTACCGCTTTGATATTATTTGAACTGTATATATAAACTGTGCTGAAACCCCTCTCTTCTCTCTCCTGAGGAGTGCACGCTGGTCGTGACTTCTTTCTGTTAGTGTCATATCTCCAAAAATAGAACGAGGATTCGAGGAGTTGCAAAATCGGATGGCCTTTTGGTTACCGGTACACAGTTCCCATCCTCGGCTCGAGTTGTCCGCTCGGGTAAGCCAGGTCTAGAACAACAAACCCAGGTTAAAACTTAAAATAACTTGACTTCATGCCGGATCCCTAGTAGGAACTCTTGTTTGAATCATTTTGCATTTGACTTAGGGGACTCAACATAGGGGTTGGGTCCGTCCAGGACAGGTAACCTGAAATGAAAAAGACCATCTTGCTGCATCCTGTTTGTTTTACACATTTTATTTGCTTCGGACTTGCATGCTGACCGGCTTTGAACATCGGGAAAATTTGAAAAAATAATAATAGCAGTGTAGAGAGATAATTACCTATTTTTGAAAAAAAAACCATTGTCCAAATAGCGTCAAAACTCTATCAAAATTTTTAAAAAAAAAAGAAAAAAAAGAAAAAAAGGAATTTTTTTTTAGTTTGATTTATTTGAAAAGAAAAACAAAAGAAAAGAATTGCGTTTTCAAAATTAGTTATTTTCTGGCCCGAACTACACCAGTTTGATTCTCACAGGGTGTGAGATACGTAGGCAACCCTCGTCGGTTCCAACTTCCCATTTTGCGAAAATCACCAAAAATGTCAAATAAGTCGGGCGATGCTGTTTTGTCAAAAGTAGCCGAATGTTCCCGAAAGGGACGCCGGAAGGCCAAATTTGAATAAACATCCACCTTTGGTCGTTTCTAAGGTTTGGACCAGTTAGCCCACACAGCCCCAAAATCTTCGTCACCGAAGTGCTGGAAGGCCGTGTTCGAAAAACCGGGTCTTGAGTTTTAATTTGAAAGCACTGTTGTCAGTTTTGTTGTGAGTCAAACAAGTTTTACATTTTGTTTAAAACCCCTTAATAAATGTGCAGAATGAGCACGTGTCCAAGTTTGCCAGTAACAGTTAGGAGTAAGATCCCTTTGGAATTGCGTTTGTGGTGGGAAGATTTGGGAAAGTTGGAGCATGATAAGATCAAACTACATCTGGGGGGTCTCACCAGTTTGTTGAACGTCAGACCCAGATGTGACATCATAAAGGCTTTGGTTACGTTTTGGGACCTGACCCACAACGTATTCCATTTCTCGGATTTTGAACTTACACCAACCTTAGAAGAGGTAGCAGGTTATATAGACATTACCGAGGGGCTAAGGCACAAATATTTGATTGCTCCAAGAGCCGTCAATTCGCACAAGTTCATGGATCTACTGAAGATAAGCAAGGGAGTCCCGTACTCTGAATTGGATAGGGGGTTTTCCACCCTACATTTCATATACCGGAGGTATGGGCATATAGGAGGGTTCGACGATCCAGAAAGCGGAGTCTATAGCAGAGGGAATCAGACAAAATGGGATGAACATAGGCGCTTCGCCTTCACGGTAGCATTCTTAGGCATTGTGGTGTTTCCCCGGAAAGATAGAAACATTGATCTAAAGGTGGCTGAAGTCGTCAAGGTCCTGATCACTATCAACAAAAGCACACTTTCCCCTATGATAGTATCCGAGATATATCGAGCTCTCACAGCTTGTAAAGCCGGGGCAGATTTCTTCGAGGGGTGCAATTTGTTATTACAGATGTGGATGATCGAGCACTTGTGTTATCATCCTCAGTACATGAGCTATGGGTCTACGGATAAGGGCTGCATTGAAGAATATAACACGAGGGTTTCGGCGCTTAGATTGTCGGAAGGGTTTGAAGATTGGGTATCCTATCTCCGAGCCATCACTGCGGTACAAATAGATTGGATATTGGGTTGGCTTCCTGTCGAGGAAATAGTGCATATGCCCGCCACCGGTCCTTACTTCCTCTTAATGGGACTCCGAGGTATTCAGCCTTACGCGCCCTACCGGGTAATGAGACAATTGGGAAGGTGTCAGGTGGTACATCCAGACGAAGATCTCAGTGGCTATGCAGTCGAGGTTAGCACTGACGGCCAATTTCATGAAGAAGTCATTTGTTACATATGGAGTGAATGCCAGCATTTGACGGCAACCATCGGGTGTGTGATTTATCCGGAGGCGAAGTCTCACCAGCCTACCTCGCTTGGTACAGAAGGAAGAACATTGTTAGATACGCCCCAGAACGGCCAACCAAAAGGCCGCACATATAAGAGTTTGTTGAGGCATCACAAGAACCGCGGCTTTAGCTGGATAAAGAACGCGAATATAGGGCCCGCATAAGGACATTGGAAAAACATGTTCAGAATCTCCAATTCGAAAGCAGTTTGCAAGCTGCCGCCGACGAAGGGGATAAAAAGAAGTTGGCCCAGGAAAATGAAGCCTTGAAAACCCAAATCCGACAGATGAGAACGGATTCTAACCGGTACCCAAGAAGTCGGTCTGATGAAGGGTTGATAAATGAGTTGAAAAGGCAAATCATCAACTGGCAAAAGGGTTTGGAAGAATTTGAAGCTAGGGTGATAAGGATCAAGGCCAGATGGGCAAGAGGTACAGAAGCGAGAGCAAAGCATATGCGGCAAATAAAGAGGGACTACGAAGGGAATATCGCCATATTGAGAGAAATAATATCCACTCTCAAAGAGCGGGTCTTCAGGCAAGCCCGAGATGCCAGGACAGATAGGGAGCGCTGCTATGACCTAATGGCACGAATGGAGGAACAGATGGATAAGTTTCAGGATCAACTCTTTAAAAACGCTCAAGTGTTGAGAATGCGGGATAAACAAACAGAGCGACTGCTTGTGGAAAGGGACAGAATCAGGGGGAGAATCGAAGATATCGGGAACTATATCACCATGAAGTGCCTAGCATGTGAGGATATGTCCCGAACCACCTTCTTTGCTTCAATAATGACTTATGTCCACCATACCATGGAAGAATTGAAGAGTCTGCAAAGGGGCCTGGAACCAAAACCCGCGGCAAGGCCGAATGAAGCCCCGCGGTCACCAAAATTCGAAGCTTTAAAGTAGTTCACAGTCTGAGTCTGTATTTTCCGTTTTTGCATTAAGGTCTGTAGTTTGTTTTCCTTTCGAAAAATGTTTAGCCTTGTAATAGAACGTTTTGTTCAAAACCCAAAAAATGGTGTCTTTATTCTTCGCATTTATGGTCAGAACTACGCATGGTCTGATTCATGCGGGGACATGATACGTAGACAATCCACATAAGATTCGACCACCACCATTAAAGAGAAAATAAAAGAGGGGAATAATAGAAAAACGAGAAAGAAAGAAATAAAAGAAAATAAAGGAAAGTTTGGGGCACATATGTAAGAAGCCGGGATGATGCATGCAGCCGAGCAAATACATAATAGACCCTGACCATCTCACATTGTTGAAACTTGAGAAAAATCCTGGAGAGAGCTTCAGGGAGTTCGGGTTCCGTTGGAGGAAACAGGCGACGAGAGTCGATCCGCCAATGAGGGAGGGTGAAATGGTGGACTACTTTTTGCAGACTTTGGAGCCTACCTACTTTGGTCACCTGGTGACGTCAGTTGGTAAATCTTTTAATGAGGTCGTAAAGATGGGCAACATGATCGAAGAAGGACTAAAGTCCAACAAGATAATGAGCTATTCGGCGATCAAGGCTACCACACAGGCTATCCAGAGCGGCACGGGAGGTATGCTCGGGAAAAATAAGAGAGAAGAAGTCGCAACAGTCGAAGCAGGCACTTGGTCTAGATCCAAAAGTCCTTGACCCTACTACCAGCCCAGACCCCATCGCCCAAATTACCCATACACTCCATATAGCCCTCCACAACCATACTACCCAGAGCCACATTTTTTCGTCCATCACGCACAAACATATACCAGCCTCCAGCTCACCCGCAATGGCATGCGCCAGCTCCCAAAAATACGTATCCACCTACACAAAACACATATCCACCCCCAAGGGCCTACAGAAATCCTCTAAGGTCAGGTTTCCGTGGGAATCAAGCTTTCAGGAATGAGAGAATGCAGAGGTAGAGAACATCTACTCTGCTGGGAGAATCCTATACCGCTCTCTTCCACAAATTGAGGCAGTTAGGCCTGTTGAATCCTATTGAGCCTAAAATGCCCGATCCCCTTCCTAAAAACCTGGACCATTTAGTAAGGTGTGAATATTGTTCGGGGGCCCCCGGACTTGATACTGAGAAATGTTGGAAATTTAAAATTGTCGTGCAAGACCTTATTGATACAAACAGGATCGAGGTTCAGACTCTAGAAGCACCAAACATCAACCAGAATCCGCTGCCAACGCACCATGAGACCCACATGATCGAACTAGTGCACAAGGGACGGCAGTTTAAGAAGCCCTCGCAAACAGTGATGATGATCCGGGCCAGTGAAGCCAGTCCTAAGGAAAAGCTAACCAATGAGAAGGCAGTGGTGCATCTGAAAAGTGTAGACACCAAGCCAATTGTGGTGACGGTGAAAATGTCGTCTATCAATGCGAAAAAACTAGAACCAGTCAAGGTAGTGATTCAAGGGGTGTCAAGAAAACCCATGGTGGTAAAAGGGGCTCACTCAGAACTGGTTGTTATCAAGCCAGTATTGCAGTTACCAATAATCAGTGAGAAGGTCGTGCCCTGGAGTTACAATAAAGTGACAGTGATGTATAAGGGGAAAGACGTTGTGGAAGAAGTGTGCGAAACCCAAGGTCTAACTCGTTCGGGAAGGTGTTTTGCTCCTGCAGAGTTAAGACGAAAAAGTCCAGTAGCAACAAAGAAGCTAGTTACTGAGGAAGAGGCGGAAGAGTTTTTAAAGAAGATGAAGGCGCAGGATTACTCCATTGTGGAGCAGCTGAGGAAGACCCCGGCACAGATCTCATTGCTATCATTATTGATCCATTCCGACGAGCACCGCCGGGCATTGATGAGAATTTTGAAGGAAGCCCATGTGCCGGATAATATTTCTGTTAACCATTTGGAGAAAATAGCAAGCAAGATTTTTTAGGTGAACCGGGTGACATTTTCCGGCGATGAGTTGCCCGCGGAAGGGACATAACATAATAGAGCTCTCTATTTGACCGTGAAGTGTGAAGACTCGGTGGTCACTCGAGTATTGATTGATAATGGGTCCAGTGCCAATATTTGCCCGTTGTCAACTTTGAACAATTTGAAGGTTGATAATGATAGAATTCACAAGAACAACATCTGCGTTCGAGGGTTCGATGGGGGTGGCACAGACACAGTGGGTGATATCATACTTGAATTGACAATTGGTCCGGTCAAATTCACCATGGAGTTCCAAGTGTTAGACGTCACAGTATCATATAATATTTTGTTGGGGAGACCGTGGATTCACGCTGCCAAAGTAGTGCCTTCTACACTACATCAGATGGTCAAGTTCGATTGGGATAGGCAAGATATCGTGGTGCATGGGGAAGACAATACATGCGCCGTGAGTGATGCCACTGTGCCCTTCATAGAGACCGATGACGACAAGGGACCATGGGTTTACCAGGTTTTCGATACGGTTTCAGTGGACAAAATTCCTGAGGGAGAAAACATCCCACTTCCCAGAATAGCAGCTGCAACTGTCATGGTAGCCTCGAAAATGCTGAAAAACGGATTTGTGCTAGGTAAAGGTTTGGGGGATGATCTTCAGGGTATCGTTCAGCCGGTTTCTTTACCCAAGAATCTGGATACTTTTGGGTTAGGGTTCAAGCCTACAGCGGCGGATGTGCGATGGGCCAAGAAGATAAAGAAAAGGGCATGGGTCCTTCCCAAGCCAATCCCACGCCTGTCCCGATCTTTTGTCAAGCCAAGCATCAAAAAGCAGTTGTTGTCCAAGGTTACAGGGCCACTGATTGGTATGAATGGAGATTTGGATGAAGGTTTTAAAAGATTATTTGCCGAAGTCAACGTGGTAGAAGTTGGGGAAGGATCCAGCAAGGCAGATGTGCAGTTTGTGGGGCCTAAGGCCAAGATCAACAATTGGATGGCTACTCCTCTTCCCATGCGGAGGGAGTCATGGTAGTAGGCTTTGATTTTCCTTCATGTTTAGCTGGATTATTCCAGGGTTGTAATCCAGTTTTCTTTTATTTTGTACTCATCAAAGTGTGAAACCTTGTTATACCGTATTTCAATCAATGAAAGTTTCTTCTTTACTCTTTATTTTGTTTTAATTTTGTTTTCTTCTTTCCTTTTCTGAACAGTTCTCTTTATACTGGTTCTAATGACATGGCATGCACGATGGATCTTCAACCTAGTCTAAAAAAGCAATCTAATTCCGAACTGGTAGTGCAAGAGGTAGAATATGATAATGAGTCGGAATACGATGAGGATGAAGCCTTCGAGGAAATTAATAGAGAATTAAGACAATTTGAAGAGAAAGCCAAGCCCAACTTAAATGACACAGAAGCCATTAATCTGAGGGATACGGATGACATTCGGGAAACCAAAATAAGCGTCCACATTGAACCAAACATCAGGGAAGAATTAATTAAAGCACTTATTGAGTTCAAAGATGTTTTTGCATGGTCATATGATAACATGCCGGGTTTGAGCACCGATTTAGTGGTTCACAAATTACCCACTGACCCGGCATGCCCTCCCGTCAAGCAGAAATTGAGGAAGTTCAAAACCGACATGAGTGTGAAGATTAAGGAAGAAGTAACCAAACAGCTGAATGCTAAGGTTATTCGGGTTACTCGATATCCTAATTGGTTGGCTAATGTGGTGCCAGTGCCGAAGAAAGATGGAAAAATCAGGGTATGTGTCGACTACCGCAATCTGAACAGAGCAAGCCCAAAGGATAACTTCCCATTACCCAACATCCATATCTTGATCGATAATTGTGCCAAACGTGAGATCGGGTCTTTTGTGGATTGCTATGCTAGGTATCATCAGATTTTGATGGACGAGGAAGATGCAGAGAAGACGGCTTTCATCACGCCGTGGGGAACTTATTGCTATCGGGTAATTCCATTTGGTTTGAAGAATGCTGGAGCAACATACATGAGGGCAATGACTACTGTGTTTCATGATATGATACACAAAGAAATTGAGGTATACATGGATGATGTGATTATAAAATCCAGGCATCAGGCAGATCACGTAAGAGACCTAAGGAAGTTTTTCCAAAGACTTCGGAAGTATGATATTAAGCTCAACCCTGCTAAATGTGCATTTGGTGTTCCATCTGCAAAGCTGTTGGGATTCATAGTCAGTAGGCGAGGCATTGAGTTAGACCCGTCGAAGATCAAATCCATTCAGGAGTTGCCACATCCAAAGAACAAAACCGAGGTGATGAGTTTGTTGGGAAGGTTAAATTATATCAGTAGGTTTATCGCTCAACTCACCGCGACTTGTGAATCCATTTTTCGGTTATGGAAGAAAGATGCTGCAATAGAATGGACGGAAGAATGTCAGGAGGCATTTGACCAGATTAAAGGGTATTTATCAAATCCGCCTGTGATGGTTCCACCCGAGCCAGGAAGGCCGTTGATTCTTTATCTAACGGTCTTGGAGAGTTCATTTGGTTGTGTACTGGGGCAACACGACATCACATGCAGGAAGGAGCAGACCATCTATTACCTCAATAAGAAGTTTACGGTTTATGAGGTTAAGTACAATCAACTTGATAAGACATGTTGCGCCCTAACTTGGGTGGCACAGAAGTTGAAGCATTATTTGTCATCTGATACTACTTACCTCATATCTCGTCTGGACCCATTGAAGTATATTTTCCAGAAGCCCATGCCTACAGGGAGATTGGCGAAGTGGTAGATTCTGCTTACGGAGTTCGACATTGTTTACGTGACTCAGACTGCGATGAAAGCACAGGCGTTGGCGGATCACTTGGCCGAGAATCCGGTCAATGAAGAATATAAGCCATTGAGGACGTATTTTCCTAATGAAGAAACGATGTATGTCGATGAGATAGAGTTGACTGAAGAACCAGGATGGAATCTTTTCTTTGATGGGCTGCAAATGCAAAGGGAGTTGGAGTAGGAACAGTACTTATTTCCGAAATAGGGCATCATTATCCTGTTAGGCTCAGCTACGGTTCCATTGTACCAACAACATGGCTGAATATGAGGCATGCATTTTGGGGTTGCGGTTAGCTGCGGACATGGATGTCCAGGATGTTTTGGTCTTGGGAGACTCAGACCTCCTAGTGCATCAGATTCAAGGTGAATGGGAAACACGGGATCTGAAGCTCATACCGTATCGACAATGTTTGCACGATCTGAGTAAGCGGTTTCGATCAGTGGAGTTCAGGCACATCCCAAGAGTTCATAATGAGGTTGCCGATGCTTTGGCCACCTTAGCATCAATGTTGCATCATCCAGACAAAGTTCATGTTGATCCATTGCACATTCAGGTTCGTGATCAGCATGCCTATTGCAACATGATAGAGGAGGAACTGGATGGCGAACCATGGTTTCATGATGTCAAGGAATACCTCAGAATGGGTATATACCCGGAGCAAGCCACCGGAGATGAAAAGAGAGCCATTCGGCGATTGGAAAATGTATTTTTCTTCGGTGGAGGAGTGTTGTACAAAAGAACGCCGGACTTGGGGCTACTGAGATGCATAGATTCTAGTCAAGCCACAACAGTTATGACAGAGGTGCATTCTGGAGTTTGTGGGCCACACATGAGTGGATATGTATTGGCAAAGAAGATTCTCCGAGCAGGATATTATTGGCTCACTATGGAGCGAGATTTTATCAGTTTTGTGCATAAATGCCATCAATGCCAGATACACGGAGATCCGATTCATTCTCCGCGAACAGAATTACACACAATGTCAGCACCTTGGCCTTTTGTCGCATGGGGGATGGATGTCATTAGACCTTTGAGCCAGCAGCTTCCAACGGTCATAGGTTCATCCTGGTGACCATTGATTATTTTACCAAGTGGGTCGAGGCTAAAACTTTCAAGTCGGTAACCAAGAAAGCAGTGGTGGATTTTGTTCATTCCTATATCATCTGTAGATTTGGGATCCCAAAGGTGATCATCACGGATAATGGTGCTAATCTTAACAGTAGTTTGATGAAAGAAGTATGTCAACAGTTCAAGATTACACACCGTAATTCTACCCCGTATCGTCCCAAGGCGAATGGAGCGGTTGAGGCCGCCAACAAGAATATAAAGAAGATATTGAGGAAGATGGTAGAAGGGTCTGGACAATGGCATGAAAAGTTACAATTTGCATTATTGGGTTATTGCACTACTATTCGTACTTCATTAGGCGCAACTCCTTATTTGTTGGTGTACGGAACTGAGGCAGTGATACCGGCGGAAGTTGAAATTCCATCTCTCCGAATTGTCGCTGAGGCTGAGATTGATGATGATGAATGGGTCAAAGCCCGATTGGAGCAGTTGAGCTTGATTGATGAAAAGAGATTGGCAGCAGTATGTCATGGCCAATTATATCAGAAGAGGATGTCAAGAGCATATAATAAGAAGGTACGTACCAGGAAATTCGAAGTAGGGCAACAAGTGTTGAAACGAATCCTTCCATATCAGGCCGAAGCAAAGGGAAAGTTCGCCGCGAATTGGCAAGTACCATTCATTTTGACCAGGGTGCTATCCAATGGCGCTTTATGTTTGACAGATATTGAAGGAAGATGCATAGACATGGCTATCAATTCTGACGCAGTCAAGAGATATTATGTATGATTTCTTTTGGTTGTAATTGTTTTTGTTGGTTTGTACTTGGTATTGTATCGGAGAATGAAATGACGGAGGCAATTTGTTCTTCTATCCAAACACTTTAACCCTTGCCCTTGCTTCCCCTTTTGAGCCTTATTTATTCTTTCATACCTCTCTTTTGGTATCAATAATGAAAATGAAAAAAAAAAGAGAAAAGAAAATGATAACAAAAAAACAAAAGAAAGTAACAAGAAAACAAAGGAATTGTGAACTACGTTCGACCTGATTCCTCAAAGAGGATACGTATGCGCCTCACGGCTCGGTTATAGTGTAATAAAAGTCAAAAGATCCCCAAGCAAGAAAACTGGGGCAGAAGTTATGTTTTTAAATTTCGGGAAAGANTATTTTAAGTTGAAGATTGAAGTCGAGAGCCCGCCCGTATAATAGAGGAATACATTTAAGTTGAAGATTGAAGTCGGGAGCCCGCCCGTATAACAAAGGAATACATTTAAGTTGAAGATTGGAGTCGGGAGCCCGCCCATATAACAGAGGAATACATTTTAAGTTGAAGTTGAAGTCGGGAGCCCGCCAGTATAACAGAGGAATACATTTATGTTGAAGATTGAAGTCGGGAGCCCGCCCGTATAACAGAGGAATACATTCCAAGTTGAAAATTGAAGTCGGGAGCCCATCCGTATAACAGAGGAATACATTTTAAGTTGAATATTGGAATCGGGAGCCCGCCCGTATAACAAAGGATACATTTTAATTTGAAGATTGAATTCGGGAGCCCGCCCGTATAACAGAGGAATACATTTTGAGTTTAAAGATTGAAGTCGGTAGCCCGCCCGTATAACAGAGGAATACATTTTGAGTTTGAAGGTTGAAGTCGGGAGCCCACCCGTATAACAGAGGAATACATTTCAAGTTGAAGTTGAAGTCGGAAGCCCGCCCGTATAAGAGAGGAATACATTCTAAGTTGAAGATTGGAGTCGGGAGCCCGCCCGTATAACAGAGGAATACATTTTAAGTTTGAAGATTGAATTCGAGAGCCCGACCGTATAACAGAGGAATACATTTCAAGTTTGAATATTGAAGTCGGGAGCCCGCCCGTATAACAGAGGAATACATTTTAAATTAAAGTTTGAAGTCAGTAAAGCGGAGGGTTACAACGAAATCCCTAGCATAAATCTGAGTTCAGAAAGCAGAAGGTACGCAACAGCGGCCGAAAGAAGGTAGTTCACTGAGGAAAATGATAGAGAAGTATAAATAGTGGTACGAGAAGTTATCATTTACCCTACTGGGGTACCATACCACAATACGCACATCAATTGGGGAAACCCCATACATGCTGGTTTACGGTACAGAGGCCGTCATTCCCGCTGAGGTGGAAATTCTTTCCCTAAGGATCATACAAGAAGCTTAGCTCGATGATGAAAAGTGGGTAAAGAGTCGTTATGAGCAACTAGCCCTTATAGATGGAAAGAGAATGAACGCAGTATGCTATGGTCAACTCTATCAGAACAGAATGTCCAGAGCCTTCAACAAAAGAGTCAAGCCAAGACAGTTCACACCGGGGCAGCTGGTGTTGAAGAAAATTTTTCTGCATCAAGATGAAGCCAAAGGGAAGTTCTCTCCANATAAGAGTTGTAACATTTTACCCATCAAAATTATTTTAAAACGCTTGATACCCTTTTCTTTTATGCCATATACCAAGAATTTCAATCCCCAGCTGATGTCCAAAAAAGACCTCCCGATCAGTATCCAAGAAGTACCAAGTCAGGCGAATGGAAGTCGGGAATAACACTCTGATCCCCAGCAGAAAGAGGATCATAAGCTGAAGAGAATTGATAGACAAATGAATCCTCAGCAGAGAGAGTCTTATCGGTAACACTCCAATCCCCAGCTGGAGTAAAATGAGAGAGTCTTATCAAAGTAAGGCAAAGTAAGGCTATCAGAAAATTTGATTGATATAAATAGAATGGGTTGGTTGATCCAGAATGCACAACATGATCATTGGGATCGGTTATACTGTTCAGATGAGTTCTTTTCCTTTTTCTTCTCCCTAGTCGTTCATAAAGACTTTTCTTTTTATATCTCTTGAAGTCATCATTTTTCATTTCTTTGTTTAAAGATTTTTCAATGATATTCTGTTTTTGAGAAGGATTTTCCGAGCTTACTACCAGTTTCCAATATGGAGCGAAGTAAATGTGGATAAGACAAGCCAAAAATAATACAATGGAAAAAGAAAGAGGTCGTTGTAAGACCAAATGATGGAATGATCTAAGATTTCGGGAGAGTTTGGAGTAATAGTGGAAAACAACAGTAGAGAAGTTGGTGAATAAAGAATCGCCAAGAAGCAGGAGCATCCTCGGCAGATTATTGACCAAGTTTCAAGATGGTCGGACAACGCGGATTATGGAAAAAGAGGGAAAGGGAAAAACCATCCCCGGCAGGAGTGGCACGACCGCTCACCATTTTTTTTAAGCTAACAAAATTTTCTTTGATTTGAAGCAGGTAAGGGACATGTTATTGATGGCTGAGAGGCATGCCACGAGGAAGATTATCAAACTGGGGTAGAAAATTTCCTTTCATTCTGAAAATTTTCTGGAAGTCAGGTATCCAGTTGGGGAAGAAGAAAGACAACACCAGTCTTAAGGGAAGTGGTCTTCGAACCAGTGTTATCCCTAGCAGTGTTGAAAGGAGGAAAACAACATGTTTTGAACGAATGAAAATTCCCCGGCAGCATTATCCCCAGCAGACAGACCAAAAGGATGAAACTTGTGTTCAGAAAAAGCAAAAGGCCAGTGTCATCCCCAGCAATTTTTGGAAGAATGAAGCACCATGTTTTGAAGGAATGAAAATTCCCCGGCAGCGTTATACCCAACAGTTAAGAGGGAAGACAACACGAATTTTTAAGGGAATCAGTTCTGAAAGGAGGTAAATCAAGTTGAAGATGGAAGTCGGGAGCCCGCCCGTATAACAGAGGAATACATTTCAAGTTGACGTTGAAGTCGGGAGCCCGTCCGTATAACAGAGGAATACATTTAAGTTGAAGATTGAAGTCGAGAGCCCGCCCGTATAATAGAGGAATACATTTAAGTTGAAGATTGAAGTTGGGAGCCCGCCCGTATAACAGAGGAATACATTTTAAGTTGAAGTTGAAGTCGGGAGCCCGCCCGTATAACAGAGGAATACATTTTAAGTTGAAGTTGAAGTCGGGAGCCCGCCCGTATAACAGAGGAATACATTTAAGTTGAAGATTGAAGTCGGGAGCCCCCCCGTATAACAGAGGAATACAGTTAAGTCGAAGATTGAAGTCGAGAGCCCTCCCGTATAACAGAGGAATACATTTAAGTTGAAGATTGAAGTCGGGAGCCCGCCCGTATAAGAGAGGAATACATTTTAAGTTGAAGATTGAATTCGGGAGCCCGCCCGTATAACAGAGGAATACATTTTGTGTTTGAAGATTGAAGTTGGGAGCCCGCCCGTATAACAGAGGAATACATTTTGAGTTTGAAGGTTGAAGTCGGGAGCTCGCCCGTATAACAGAGGAATACATTTAAGTTGAAGATTGAAGTCGGGAGCCCGCCCGTATAACAGAGGAATACATTTTAAATTAAAGTTTGAAGTCAGTAAAGCGGAGGGTTACAACGAAATCCCTAGCATAAATCTGAGTTCAGAAAGCAGAAGGTACGCAACAGCGGCCGAAAGAAGGTAGTTCACTGAGGAAAATGATAGAGAAGTATAAATAGTGGTACGAGAAGTTATCATTTACCCTACTGGGGTACCATACCACAATACGCACATCAATTGGGGAAACCCCATACATGCTGGTTTACGGTACAGAGGCCGTCATTCCCGCTGAGGTGGAAATTCTTTCCCTAAGGATCATACAAGAAGCTTAGCTCGATGATGAAAAGTGGGTAAAGAGTCGTTATGAGCAACTAGCCCTTATAGATGGAAAGAGAATGAACGCAGTATGCTATGGTCAACTCTATCAGAACAGAATGTCCAGAGCCTTCAACAAAAGAGTCAAGCCAAGACAGTTCACACCGGGGCAGCTGGTGTTGAAGAAAATTTTTCTGCAT
Source organism: Nicotiana glauca (assembly GCA_026770625.1). Lineage (NCBI taxonomy): Eukaryota > Viridiplantae > Streptophyta > Magnoliopsida > Solanales > Solanaceae > Nicotiana > Nicotiana glauca. The sequence continues at coordinate 138,950 of MU719967.1, forward strand.
CAAGATGAAGCCAAAGGGAAGTTCTCTCCATACTGGCAGGGCCCATACATGGTTCACTGGATTTTGACAGGAGGAGCCCTCATACTTGCAGAAATGGACGGAGAAGTCTGGCCAAAGCCGATTAATTCAGATGCAGTNAGAATACATTTAAGTTGAAGATTGAAGTCGGGAGCCCGCCCGTATAAGAGAGGCATACATTTCAGTTGAAGATTGAAGTCGGGAGCCCGCCCGTATAATAGAGGAATACATTTTAAGTTGAAGTTGAAGTTGGGAGCCCGCCCGTATAATAGAGGAATACATTTAAGTTGAAGATTTAAGTCGGGAGCCCGCCCGTATAACAGAAGAATACATTTAGGTCGAAGATTGAAGTCGGGAGCCCGCCCGTATAACAGAGGAATACATTTAAGTTGAAGATTGAAGTCGGGAGCCCGCCCGTATAA
>MU719967.1:140301-152511 GCA_026770625.1 Nicotiana glauca
GGAGCCCACCCGTATAACAGAGGAATACATTTCAAGTTGAAGTTGAAGTCGGAAGCCCGCCCGTATAAGAGAGGAATACATTCTAAGTTGAAGATTGGAGTCGGGAGCCCGCCCGTATAACAGAGGAATACATTTTAAGTTTGAAGATTGAATTCGAGAGCCCGACCGTATAACAGAGGAATACATTTCAAGTTTGAATATTGAAGTCGGGAGCCCGCCCGTATAACAGAGGAATACATTTTAAATTAAAGTTTGAAGTCAGTAAAGCGGAGGGTTACAACGAAATCCCTAGCATAAATCTGAGTTCAGAAAGCAGAAGGTACGCAACAGCGGCCGAAAGAAGGTAGTTCACTGAGGAAAATGATAGAGAAGTATAAATAGTGGTACGAGAAGTTATCATTTACCCTACTGGGGTACCATACCACAATACGCACATCAATTGGGGAAACCCCATACATGCTGGTTTACGGTACAGAGGCCGTCATTCCCGCTGAGGTGGAAATTCTTTCCCTAAGGATCATACAAGAAGCTTAGCTCGATGATGAAAAGTGGGTAAAGAGTCGTTATGAGCAACTAGCCCTTATAGATGGAAAGAGAATGAACGCAGTATGCTATGGTCAACTCTATCAGAACAGAATGTCCAGAGCCTTCAACAAAAGAGTCAAGCCAAGACAGTTCACACCGGGGCAGCTGGTGTTGAAGAAAATTTTTCTGCATCAAGATGAAGCCAAAGGGAAGTTCTCTCCATACTGGCAGGGCCCATACATGGTTCACTGGATTTTGACAGGAGGAGCCCTCATACTTGCAGAAATGGACGGAGAAGTCTGGCCAAAGCCGATTAATTCAGATGCAGTCAAGTGTTACTATATGTAAACTTTATGATGTAAATTGAACTATGCTTGACCGAATTACCGTTTAATAGGGGATACATAGGAATCCCTATGGATTTGGTCACAATTCAATAAAACTTTATTCCCCCCCGCAATTGAAAACTGGGGAAGAATTTTGCGGAGGACCCTCAAAATTCCGAAGTAATTTAAGTTGATCGCCGCACGAGCAACAGTCAAAAGCATCAACCCATCAAATCGGGGCAGCATTTTGAGGAGGACCCTCAAAATTCCACAGCAGGGAAGTTTGCAATGTCCCGAACTCCGTCACGGTCGTCGGTTCATCTAAAAGCTAATTTTCAATTTATGCCATATTTTTACAAAATCATGCATGATTATTATTGAAACTGCTTTGTTTAGCAACACTACCCCAATGATACAGATGGTATCACCAGATCAAAGCCGAATGCGTCAAGCAAAGCCAGCGGGGATACGAACTAACCTTCCCCCTAACAAAGCTTACGATTTTCCTTTGAATGCAGGCATTAGGACTACAAAATCATTAAACATACTGTACGCCTATGGAACAAACAATGTTCAAGATTACGATTCTCAGAACCGTTGCACTTGCCAACATTTGCTATCAGCACACACCAGTGATGTCCCGTATGTGACAATGCTCCAAATAATCACAATACCGCAATCTGCTATCAGCTAAGAAAACTCTACTATCACTGGTTATTTTATTTCTTTCATAAGGCTACTATTATGCCTTTCAAGACTAAACACTGTATCCATCTACATCTACATTGCATAAGGCTACCATTCTGCCTTCCAACTTATATAAGGCTACCATTCTGCCTTCCAAGACTAAACGTTGTCTCCATCTGCATCCATATTGCATAAGGCTACCATTCTGCCTTTCAACTTGCATAAGGCTACCATTTTGCCTTCCGAGACTAAACGCTATCTCCATCTGCATTTTTATTGCATAAGGCTACCATTCTGCTTTCCAACTTGCATAAGGCTACCATTATGCCTTCCGAGACTAAACAATGTCTCCATCTACATCCACATTGCATAAGGCTACCATTCTGCCTTCCAACATGCATAAGGCTACCATTCCGCCTTCTGAGACTAAACGCTGTCTCCATCTGCATCCCTATTTCATAAGGCTACCATTCTGCCTTCCAACTTGTATAAGGCTACCATTCTGCCTTCCGATACTAAACACTGTCTCCATCTGCATCCGCATTGCATAAGGCTACCATTATGCCTTTCGAGGTTAAGCTCTACCTCCCTCCGCATATGCATGGCTGAAAGATCGCCTCATACTGCATTACACTGTTGAAAGATTGCCACATTGCACGACTAAAATATCGCCACATTGTACGGCTGGAAGATCGCCACATATTGCACTAACATGGATAAAAGTTCGCCACATACTACATTGCACGGCTGAAAGATCACCACATACTGCACCAGCACGGCTGAAATATCGTCACATACCGCATTGCAAGGCCGAAAGATCGCCTTATACTACACCTGCATGGCTGAAAGATCGCCACATACTGTATCCTTTATGGGTCGAAATATCGCCAACTAATCCAAACGCTTCATCGTTGGAGGCACCATCTTCATAGCCCGAGAACACCATGTCATGGCCTGAGGATCTCTATCAAACTTTTGCATATCATTATTCAAAGGCATCATGGTTTGGAGGCACCATCCTCATAGCCCGAGAACATTATTTTGTGGCATGCGAATCCTTTATCATACGCTCCATGGCCCATGACATCATGGTCTAAGGACGTCATCCTCATCATCCGAAGACAACATCCATGGTCCAATGGGAATTTGCATCATGTTTAAATTTACGCACAATATATGTTTGTATCGCTTATGTGCAGGTAAGATGGCGAGCAACGACCATCCCGGCAGGAGCAATCCTGCTCCAGTTCCCACAGCCATATCAAACCTAACCATTCCCGTAAACCGTCCACTCACCCAACCCTAGATGTTGCATCCGTTTTTGAAATCGCCTTATCGGTATACTCCGTCGGTGAATCCTGAACTACATACGACTCGATTCCTATAAAACCAAAGATATATAGGCAGCTCAGATGCCGGGGTGCGTCCTAACCTCTTCGAACCATTTAATCTTTGTCAAAATTGGCCATCGTTTCTTTACCCGAAAACTCTTTCATTCTTCCCGGGTAAAGAGGGACAGCTGTTGATACCCAATTTTTCCCCCGTATATCTTTAATATGCAAAATACCTTCAAAATAGCATATATATGCATATGTAAGCATGTCCAAGTGTTTTATTATTTTTTCCATAATTTTAAAGATTTCAATTGATTTATTTTCTCCATTTTTATCCAAAAAATCCCCAATAATTAGTTGCAAAATTATTATTTTGATAATTCATCTATTGTATTGCTATATTTATGCCAAAATATGGGCAAAGTAATTTTAACACATTTTTAAAATTTCATTAAGTATTTTAAAGCTAAATTGCACATAATTGCAATACTAGACTTTTTTAGATTTAACTATGTTTTATACGCATAAAATTTGATCATATATTTTTAAATTATTAATTATATATTATTAATCATTTTAGCCCTTTAAATTAGTTTTCAGAAACTATTTATTATTTTTTATAAATTAAATAGGAAAAAATGGCTATTTAGAATTTAGCCAAATTGGCTTTCAATTATAGCCCAAATCAAACCCCAATTTCTCAGCCCAATTTCAATTAAAACCGACCCTAACCCAATTTAAATCCTACCTGACCCAGACCCCGTCTCATCCTGGTCGTTGATCTCTAAGATCAACGGCCCCTATTTCCCCTTACCTTTTTAACCCAAATGACCCCCTAACCTAAATCATTTGTTACAATCCTCCGCCCTTGAATCCCCTTTCCTCACCAATTCTCTCTGAAACCTAACTCAAACCCTAGCCACCGCCACCTAAAACCAGCCCAATCCCCTTCGATCCTCACTCAATCTATGGATTCCCATGGTTGTTTGAGACGTGTGCTTGTCTCCTTCGTCTCCTGGTTCCCGTTTTGTGGTTTCGTGGAAAGATATCAAAGAGGTCTAGTCCATAACTTTCTCAACTTCTATCCATGGTCTTTTATGCTACTTTCCGACCATCCATGGCCGTTCGAGTAAGATTCATGGTTTTTTCCGACTGAAACCGGTAACGATCTAATGTTTTTCCATCTTCTTTGGGTCCTCTAAAACCCTAATTCTTGAGATTTTGTAGTTTTCTTTAGATCTGCCTTAGATCTAAGTGTATCCATGAGTTTTTAATTGATTTTTCTTCATCTTTACTATTTTTCGAAACCCTAGACTCATTACCGTTCGATTCTTCTCAAATCTTTATAGATCTGAGATGATTCAAGTGTTATTAAATGTTTTCCTTTAAAAATCTCTTGTTTTGAGTAACTATTTTGATTTTAGTTGCTCTTTTCTAAACTAGGGTTTACTGAAACTCGTCTTCTCAAAGTTTTCATGATTTTTGAGTGTTAATCATATGTGCTTAGGTATTATTGACTGATTTTTGCTAAAATTGTCTGGACCCTAACTAGTTTGTATTAAAGCCCTAATTTTCTTATGTTTTGTTTCAATTCTGAGTCTTTCCGAGCTACTTGTTACATCTTTGGTGTTGTGCTTTGACTTTTATGATTTTACCCTTTAGCCTAATTCAGTATCTTGTGACTTTTATCCTAGTTCATCTTTATAAGGGGTTTCTGAGTCCATCCCTTGACAAGTTTATGCATATTTATGAAATACTATTTTTTGCCTGTTTGTCTATTTGTGGAAAAATGATATTTTCACTCTCTTCAAATCAGTATTATTTTGAATCTCGATTGACTGATTTGCTTGTTTAAAATTATTTGCTAATTATTGATTCATTCCCTTGTTTATAACTTTGATTATTCTTATTACCTCATTGACCGTAATGTCACGGATTCTTCACGATTACTTCCTTAATTAAACTTCTATTTGCTCACCTCTTTACTTGGGTCTGATTTGATTCTCTTTATTTAAGTGACTCATGCCCTCTAACCGTTGGGTATTTGTCCTTAATTGAAGGAAGACTATACTAATTTAATATGTAATTTCCTTTATTGCTGAATTATGATTTCTTTACCTTATTCTGTGCCACTCCTAAACTACTATATATACTCTCCTTTACTCTCCATTCAAGACACGAACAATAGTTTAGAAAACACATATACACACTCAAACTTCTCTTCTTTCTCTACTACTTGTGCTACTGCTTTGTCTAGCCGGCTGAAAGCCAAGGCGAGACTGTGGGACTCCAATTTCTTTGCTTTTTCTGCACTTTTGCTTCCTTAATTAGTATGTTCTTAGTTCAATTTTGAGACTCAACTCTATGTTCTCCCCATTGTTTGTCAATTCCTATCTCTTTCTACATTAACTTAATGGCTCATATTGTTTAATTGCACTTCTTGTTCACTACTTTACTCAACATGTTTAAGTTCTGCCCTCCCTTGTTCAGAAATATAACCAGCATGTCTACTTGAGTTTTTTGGGTTATGTCCCTCAACTAGTATGTCCCCCTAATGTACTTGACTAACACTAAGTCATGACTAATTATGTGTAATATACCCCTGCATGGCTACTCCCATACCCTATCCCTATGTCTTATTACAATTCTAATTTCAAGCATGATTCCCTTGTTAACTCTTTGAAGTAATTGTTTGTGTTCTAAAGGCCAATTAGTCCCTACTCTTTGGTCTACATGCATCTCTCAGCCATGTTTATGTGTTTCTAATTTGGGGCCTCTGTGTCCCCAACCCCTACTTCCCTGTTTGTAACTTCTGAAGCTGTATTGCTCTTTGAACTTGTTCTGTATGTGTTGTTGTTGCTCCTATCCCCTTACCTTTTCAAAACTATTTTCCCTAAGCAACTCTTCTATTGTTGTTGCAAACTTACTTCAAACCAATCATTTTCAAAACTGTTTTCCAACTCAACTCCTTTAAATCTATGTCAAGCACTCTCGCACATACTCTTAGACCATTAGATTCTGCCCCTTTTGTGTGAGCCTTGCTTTGGGACCCTTGAGCTCCCTCTGAACTTGGGCACATTAAAGCTGGTCCTTCCACACTGCACTCGCTCTTTTTCGATTATGCAATCTGGGTGTGAGCACTTCCCGGGATCCCTTGAGGTCCTTAGGGAACTCTGACACACCCAGATATAAGACATGCTATGGAACGATATTGGCATTTGAGGTGGTTTTGTTACATAACTCAAAGAGGAAGTCCAAATCAGGCTTCCTATAGTTGTAACTTCTTATTTTTCATTTATGCTTATGTAATTCAATCACTTGGTCTATAATAATTTGTAAACAAGTATTGAGGTGGCTAGTGAAAAGGGATAGGGTAAATATGCATGCTATAATTTGATAAGGGTAGAAAACATGTTATTAGGTTTATATTCCTATTTGTGCAATAAAAACCATGCTTAGGATTCATACATGCATTAGAAATAATGTTCTTAGGACCCATGTTTCTTGCTTCAGCACCTCATTCATTAATCCATGTTTTATGTTTTATCACTTAGAAATCCTGCTCCTAGGATAATAACAACATTGGAATATAAGTTGTTACTCTTGTACTTTCAGAAGTTGTATTCTGCAACTCTTGTGTACATTTAGAAATCATGCCTTAGGGACTCTGTTTTCAATAACCCTACCATTTACATGTGCATATTAGATATCATGTTCTAGGGTCCAGTTTGCATTTTGTTTAAAACGCCCAGTAAATTACTGATTCATGAAAAGGTAGTAAAGTAATAATTTTCACATTGTGATGTTTTCTGAATAAAATTGGTAATAATGTTTGCACTAGAACAACATGTTTTAGGTAAAAAACAATCTCTAAACTATCTTAATAACTCGGAATAACTATTATGTATTGCTTAATGCCTAGGCAAGCCTTAGGTAATTGCTTAAATAAAGACCAGAACTGTCCTTGTTTAACTGCCAGCGTGTTAAAATCAGTAGGCAAGCCTGATTTGGACTTCTTTTATGAGTCATATAATAAATCTGGTTCTGATGTTATCACTTAGATACCCTACTTTCGGATTTTGAATTCAGACTTTTGTTGTGCATGAGTCATGTTATCTATGTGCATTATTTGTGGAGGTATACCTGAGCCTTCTACTTACTTCTATGTCTTCCCCCTAAATGCAGTCTTATATGTTCTTGTTTGTCGCTTAGTGTTTTACCTTTAAACCTGAGGGCCTTCCTAGAACCTCCTTCTTATAGGATAGAAGTCCTAAATTCCTTTGGGGCTGATTGGAAAGGACGGGTAACAACATGTAATAGGGGTCGAGACCAACCTTCATTTTAATTACCTTCACGGGGCGGGAAAGTGTAGATATGGATATGATGACCGGTGTGCTAATACCACGTGTAGCCCCTCTTTTGAGGAATGTCATACCGGGTATTGCATTAATGTGAATCATATTACAAACAAACCTAGGACACCCTCTTTACATTCATAAGCTTGCCTAGATTGTAATTCTTTCCGCTTTTCACTAATTGTTTTCAAACACTTGTATATGTAAACTTAAATTCCCTATTATTTGAGCCCTACTTGTCTATTTGCTAATTGCACAAATACACAAAAAACTGTCTGGCCAGAGGTGCCTAACACCTTCCTCTGAGGATAATTTCAAGCCCTTACCCTATCTCTGGTTACCAAACGTAGTTATGAATGAACCCCATAGGTGCCCTAACGCACTTTAAAATCGTTAGGTGGCGACTCTTAAAAAACGCAAAACCCCTTTCCCAAAAGGAAAAGAGTTGTCCCAACCAAAATGTCATAAACCCAATTCCGTGAAGGAAATATGGGGCACGAAAGGTGGCAAGAACAATACAACTCTAAAAGGTGAGTTATTGGGTAAAATTAGTCTTCTTTAAATAGACTGATTTTTGGCCAAAAAAATATCCTCCAAAAACATGTAGGATTATTCTTTTACAAGTAAAATCCTACTCCCGCTCTATCACATGACTTTTCTCCCAAGTCACTTTTTACCCAAGTCAAGTCCAGATTTTTACTATGTATAGCACATACGACAGAAATCATAAGAGGCTACCAATTATAATATTAATTCAAAATTAGCATGAATTAATTCTTGATATAATTAATTGTAATTTATTCCACTAAAAACTGCAATTGAACTCCTCAATATGAATTTCAAAAGTTCAATAACACTTATTTTAACTCCCCATATTAAGATCTCAAATACCAGTTCATTAAATTAAATCACTGGAAATATAATTTAATCAACTAATTAAATCCTTTACAATTTAGCTTAAACATATCATGACCCAAAATTCCATCCGGTCGTGATGACGCCTATCGTGGAACTAGGTCAGCCACTTACTTCCTTTTTTCCATTTTACCAATTATTTACTTACGAAAAACATCAATTATCAATACAGAATTTTATAATGATAATAGAAGTGTCAAAACAGTGGTATAAAACACAATCCCCGACCTTGGGTGTCACTAGTCATGAGCAAAACTAATACAACTGTCTGAAATACGAATCCAGAATAGTCTGAATACATACAATAATTAAAACTAGAGGAAGAAAGGGAAAGAGAAGGAGGAACTCGCAATCTCCGATGAATATCCGCACAAGGAATATTAGCAACCACTACCATTCCCCGAGATACCTGAATTTGCACACAGAGGTACAGGGGGTAACGTGAATACACCAACTCGGTAAGTAACAAGTCCAATCTATGGAATGACAGGTAGTGACGGACCAAACCACAATAGACAATTTAGCAGTAAACAGAACAGAAATGTAGACATGCTTACAGTTCAAGTAAAACTCAACCGTAATAGAAGCAACTGATCAGTAAAGAGTTCAATACTCAGAGATTTCATATATGTACCGATGCACAACTAGCATGATCAATGTTCCCACAACCTCCACTCATACGTGCTCAACCACTCGACACTATATATGGCCATCCGGACTAGGGAAAGTCCATCCTGGAATATACATCACTGACCGTAGTCATCCAGTAACGAGGACACAGGCCAATCTAGCCTCACGGAGAAGATCCATCTCCTAGTATAGAACTTCGGACAAATCCATGTCTAAGGAAATCCATCCCTCAGTATAATCATCTACTGCGCTCACTGGGGGTGTAAGGACTCCGAAGGGGCTTCTCAGAGCCCAAGTGCTATATCAATGCCAGTAAAGGCATGATCAATATCATTGTTATGGCGTGCAACCCGATGCCATATTGTCAATCAATATTTGGATCTCGACCTCACTCAGTCAATACTTTCTAGTATTATACACATGGGCTAAGATGTCATAATACAAGCCCGAACAATGATATGACGAGATTGAGGCATGATATAATATGCATAAACATGACTAAGTATAGAATATACATGAACCTAATGACATGATAGAAAGAAACGACCTCTCGGGTCTCAACAGTATTGGCGTGAAGCCTTAACATGGTAATTAGCATGATTTCTAGCTCACTAACTGAATCACATAGATACAACACAGAAATCAGCAAGAAAGAATAACTAAGCGGTGCTCTAGAATGATCCAGGACACATTTCCCACGATGCATGCACATACGCCCATCACTTGGCATAACATCACCTTCTTAACAATCATAGAACACATCATTCGAGGTTTCAAACCTGCAGAACAAGGTTGAAATCGTTACTTACCTCAAGCCAAGCCAAAACTCTAACTCGCGACGCCTTTTCCTCTCGAATCGGCCTCCAATTGCCTCGAATCTAACCAAAAATTAGTTCATAAACATCAAAATATGCTAAGGGAACAAAGCCCACTCAAAAATAATCAAATTATAACAAAATCCCGAAATTGGTCAAAGCCCGACACCCGGGCCCACGTCTCGGAATTCGATAAATTTATATCAACAGACTCCTTATTTCCCCACGAGTTCATACATATCAAAAGTACTAAAATCCGACCACAAATGACCCATCAAATCCTTGCTCAAAGGTCTCCCATCTCAAGCCCTATTTTCCCAATTTTTAACCCTTAATTTCCATTAAGTTTCAAGTCAAATCAGTGAAATAACACCTTAAAAACAAGTTTAGGGTCCAAAAACCTTACCTCTATGAAATTGCCATGAAATCCCTCTTCAAATAGCTCCCTCAAGCTCAAACCCATGTACAAATGGTGAAGAATAACTCATAAATAGCGAAGGAAATCTTTTATACCTTCTGACCCAGGCTTTTCGCACCTGCGGTCCTTTTCCTTCTTCTGCGGTCCCGCTTCTGTGGCCTAACCCACTGCACCTGCGATTTTCACTTAAATGCCCATTTCCACCTACGATACCGCATATACCGCTTCTGCGGCTGCCTTCTGCTTCTGCGGGCATCGCACCTACAGCCTCCCAACTGCAGATGCGGTTATGACAATAACAAGAATGCTTCAGCTTCCAAACTTAACTCCAAACCTTCCGTCAACAATCCGAAATCACCCCGAGGCCCTCAGGACCTCAACCAAAAGCACAAACAAGCCATATACCACCATCAAACTCATACAAATCTTCAAAACACCTCAAACAATATCGAAACAACCAAATCATATCGGATTCAAGCCTTAGAACTCTAAAAGTTTCCAAATTCTGCTTTTGATCAAAATATCTTTCAAACCATGTCTGAATGACCTGAAATTTTGCACACACAACCAAAATGACATAACGGACCTACTGCAACTCCCGTAATTCCATTCCGACCCCTATATCAAAAATTCACCTATCAACCGGAAAATGCCAAAATTCCACTTCCGTCAATTCAAGCCTAAATCTACTACGGACCTCCAAAACACGTTTCGATCATACTCTTAAGCCCCAAATCATCTCCCAAAGCTATCCGAACCATCAAAATTCACATCTGAGTCCTTTATCACATAAGTTAACATCCGATTGACTTTTCCAACTTAAGCTTACTCAAAAGAGACTAAGTGTCTCAAACCTTACCAAAACCTCTCCGAATCTGATCCACTCAACCGGTAATATATAATACAGATGAAACAAGCATAAAGAAATAGAAATAGGGAAAATGGAGCGATAACTCATGAGAAGACAGGTCAGGCCGTCATATCCTCCCTCTCTTAAACAAACGTTCATCCTCGAATGGGTTAGAAACATATTTGAAGCCTCAAATAGGTGGGGATATCTGCTCCACATCTCCTGCTAGGTCTCCCAGGTAGCCTCCTCCATGTGCCGACCTCTCCACTGCACTTTCACTGAAGCTATATTATTTAACCTAACGTTCGAACCTGATGCTCCAAAATAGATATTGGCTCCACATCATAAGTCAAATCACCATCTAACTGAACCGTGCTGAAATCCAGAACATGAGACGGATCCTCAATATATTTCCGGAGCATGGAAACATGAAATACCGGGTGTACACTCGATAAGCTAGGTGGCAAAGCAAGCTCATAATCCACCTCCCCAATCCTCCGAAGTACCTCAAAAGGTCCAATGCACCGAGGAATTAATTTACCCTTCTTCCCAAATCTCATAACACCCTTCATGGGTGAAACCTTCAACATAACCTTCTCACCAACCATATATGACACATCCTAACCTTCATGTCAGCATAACTCTTTTGTCTCACCTGTGCTGTACGAAGCCTCTCCTAAATCACCTTCACCTCGTCTAAAGCATTCTGCACCAAATCTGTACCCAATAGCCTGGCTTCACCGGGCTCCTTATTGGTGTTCAAATGTTTGGTATGTGACATTCACTTGGGTAAATTGTGAAATTCGTGTGATTTGCATGGTTGCGATTATGATATGTGGTATTAGATGAGAAACAAATAACATATGAAATTGTAAGTGAAGCAACTGGAATAATTGTGATATTAACATCTATTGCTTATCGTGGGCAAGTATTGTTGTAATGTGATACACTTGTGAATTGTGGAATATGACAGAAATAGTATTGATGGTTATGGAAACACTTGTAAATTATTGTTGCTACTCCTTAAGAAGTGTTGTTGTGATCTTTGTGAATTGTTCATTGTTGTTGTTGTGATTGTTTGTGAATTGAAAATGTACGGTGGGATCGGGTTGCGCGCCGCAACACGAAGTAATAAGGTGCGGGTTGTGGTGATAAGGGTGGCCGAGCTAATACGGGTGGCCGAGGTAATTAGGGTGGAAAGTGATCGAAATCACTGATGAAATGAAAATATGAGCAAAAATGTGAAATCTATTGATGTGGAAATGTGGAAGGGAAACGGGAGAGTTTGTAAAACTTGTTTGGCTTGATTGTTCTTTCTTTATGGAATTGATTGTTGTTTCTGTTACTGTTACTTA
>MU719973.1:9973-21289 GCA_026770625.1 Nicotiana glauca
AAAAATATAGCCGAGTTCATGAAACAGTGTAATTAAAATGGACTGAGTTCAAATAATATTTCAAATAGTGAGGAAAATAGTGATGATAGCTCACAAGAAGTTCAAACAGTCGGCAATAAGCTCCAAATAAGGCAATAAGCCCAAGTCATAGTGAAAAACAACACGTCATAGTCAAATATGGGGTAAAATCAACAACCGAGATGGACCAAGTCGCAATCCCCAACAGTGCTCTAACCCACGCTCGCTATCCGATGTGCAAGTCACCTCAATATAGCACTACGGTGTGCAAATCCGGGGTTTCAAACCCTCAGGATATAATTTACAATCATTACTCACCTCGAACCGGTGAAATCTCTAGCCCGCGACGCCTTTTCCCCTCAAATCGGCCTCCACGCGCGTCGAATCTAACCAAAATCAAAGCAATTACATCACAATATGCTAAGGGTACAATACCCAATTGAAAGAAATCGAGAAATAGCAAAAATCTCGAAACTAGCAAAACCCGAGCGCCGAGCCCGCTTCTCAAAAAATTACAAAACTTGCATTACCGGATTCCTCGTCTCGCCACGAGTCCATACATACCAAGAACTCCCAAATCCGAGCTTAAATGACCTATCAAATCCCAATTTAAAAAGTCAAAAACTCAAGCCGTAGCTTTACCCCCTTTTGATGAATTTCAACCAAATTTCCATGTTAAATCTATCATGATTTCATGTATTTAGGCCAAGGAACTTACCTCCAATCACACCTAGTCGAAATACCCCTTCAATTTCGTCCAAGAGCTCTCCAGCTTGCTTAAAATGGAGGAAATGGACTAAGCTTCGCGGAACAAAAAGAAACATTAAAACCCTTCTGATAACAGGGATTTCCGCATCTGCGGTCCCTTTTCTGCATCCGCGACCACCGCGTCTGTGGTCATCTTCCGCTTCTGCAGAATCTCATTAAAAAAATCCAAAACCGCTTCTGCGGTCACACTTCCGCATCTGCGGAACCCGCACATGCGAATAACTTCCGCTTCTGCGGAAACATCTAACTCTGCGCCCCTTCGCTTCTTCAACTCGCCAACCGCATCTGCGGCCTCGCAAATGTGGATTCCCTTCCGCATCTGCGGTTCCTTCCTTCCTCAACTAGCACTTTAACTCTGCGCCCCTGCGCTCTTCTCCTCCGCACCTGCACAACTGCATCTGCGGTTTCTTTCCGCAGATGCGGAAATACCTGATGTCGGCCAAAACCTGCAATCTCAACTCCAAATTTCATCCCGTTATCCCTCCGAAATCACACCGAGGCCCCCGAGACCTCAACCAAAAGCACCAACATAACCCAAAATATCATACGAACATGTTCCAATCATCAAAACACATCAAACAACGCTAAAACCATCAATTTGCATTGGATTCAAGCCTATGTTTCTTCAAAACTTCCGAAACTCACTTTCGATCAAAAAGCCGACCAAACGACGTCTGAATGACCTGAAATTTTGCACATATATTTAAAATCAACTAACAGAGCTACAACAACTCTCGGAATTCCATTCCGATCCTCGGATCAATATCTCACCTATCAACCGGAATTCGCCAAAATTCAACTTCACCAATTCAAGCCTAACTCTACACCGGACCTCCAATATCAATTCCGATAGCGATCCTAAGTCACAAATCACCTCCCAAAGCTAACCGAATCACCAGAAATCACATCCGATCCCTCTAACTCAATAGTCAACATTCGGTTGGCTTTTCCAACTTAAGCTTTCCTTAAAGAGACTAAGTGTCTCATTTCTTATCAAAACCAATCCAAATCAACTCTAACACACCACATACAGATAACGAAACATGAAGAAGCATGAAATGGGGGAAGTTGAGCAATTACACATGAGACGACGGGTCGGGTCGTCACATCCTCCCCAACTTAAATAAAACGCTCGTCCTTGAGCGTACCTAGAGTTGTACTAGAAGCCACTACTAGCTGAATGACTTTACCAAGCATATACCCGGGATGATCCCACGTCACCCTATCTCTTATAGGTCCGACAACATACATAGCTGAAATTACCCAATCCAGTCTAGCCCATAACTAACAAAACTACCCTTTTTACTTCTAAAACCATCAATACGATCAAAACCTCACACCTATACTTTCAATAGTCCTGAACCAGCTGTAATAACCCATACTTGTAACCTCAATGAAATCATACGATATACCACATAATCCAAGCACTCGAAACGATAGTCACTATTCACAGCAGCTGCCCACAATAACCAGACACCGATAGAAAACCTCTTATTGGCTAAGTTCTTATTCCGACACTTTCATATACTGCTAACGATAAATAGAATATGCAATAAACCGTAGCCATTCCTCAGGTCACCCATACATAAAGCCACTTCCCTGTTGACTAATGCCACAATAGATTTCCGGGCCAAACCTCGATATAAACTCTCTAATCAGCTAAAATCACATATGTTCGCATTCATTAACGACTCCAACAATCACCTCGAATTCAATGCACCACTCTGGTGATATGACACCACATCACAGGCCTAAGCCACAACTTGCATAATCCACGCACCAATGATGGGCGGTCTGAACATACTCAAATTATGACAAATGACTCAAACAAAAGAGCTGTAACTCAGACTCCTCAGTACCATCACAACACAAGGATGAGACCCCGTCTCACATCATAGAAATAGAGTACCTTAATCCTCCTCGAAAGGTCATAACTTCACATGGCCTCGCCACAACGTGCGATCTTATCCAGACACTGTTACACATGAAGCACCTCAAGTCACCATGCTCAAAATAGACAGCCACACATAGATTGATGTATGAAACCAAGCAATCCATCACACTCACGGTGAAGCAAGTAATATACACCATTCAATCCCGAAAGGACACAACCTATGCGCTATTCACCGAGCAACACCCAATACGGACTTTCCTCAGAAACCAGGAAGCAAGACATACCAAGCCAACTCAAGCTAAACCCGTATCCAATCAACTTACCAACGAACTCATTACCAAGAAGACTGAAGTTGCTTCTTCCACTACTATAACTCATGCTGGAGCTGTACGATACGGTGCCCGGCACCAAATAAACACTGAAATCCACAGTCTCGCCCAGCGTCATGCCCGTCCACAAGGAACGCATCCGAAAAGTCCCTCACTACCGGAACCGAATCAATGGTAGAAACCTCTACATTGACACCGTCACAAAGGCCCAATTAAGGAAAGCAATCCTTCCCAGCCATCCGCTGATCTTTGGAACACAACCATCCTACTAGAATATAGTCCGATGCACCTCGCCACGCAACCTGTGGCATTTTCCTACATAACCCATAGCACAATAGTCTCGAATAACCCAACACTGAGACAACCAGTCTACACTCCTATATCATATCCAGAATCTAATATACCAAGCAGAGAAAGATCCACTCGGGCTTCCGAACCCCCAATAGCCGCTAACGGTACCAATACGCACCATCCACAACCACTACATAGCCTAAACATGAGAACTCCCAATTTCCAGCTCCACATAGCACACAAATTATTATACCTGATCCCAAATTATGCAGTATAAATACATATTACACCTCGAGTACCCAATCATTCCACGAAAGATATTCTAAAATTCCCCCCGTGCCACCAAGCACTCTCAGATATCAACAGTCGATCTATCAAGAAAATTCCGCAACACTACCGAAGTGCCATCAACTTAATCATATTGCCCTTTTTCTGAAACATATACCCTCGTCAAATCACTATGATTAGCAACACTATTTTCCTTAGTCATATGAGGATTATTCACCCCAATCATCTTAAGATCGATTCTTAAATCACCTGCAGCTGCCCGTGCTGCTTAAGAATTTAATGACTTTCCATTTTGAACTGAACCGAGCCTTACACGCACAAATCCCAATCCTCCACAACATATCGCATCTACCATACCACACTCAGATAACATAAGAACTTTTATCTCCCTTCCGCACCGCAGACATCGACACCCTCAACTAGTCGAGAACTTTCATTGATCCCATTTAGAAGAAAAATCATTACACACTCCATGCTTCGCATAGCCATAGGAAATATACTCATTCTCAAACCACGGTAAAACCCAACAAGAACATCTCTTCCAACTATATTTGTACAAGCTAAACTGCCAGGACTGAATCCTTCTATCTAAACCAAGCTGAGAAAGCCATCAATACCCAAGAGCATTACTGCAAAATGCCTATAAAAGCTCATTACCTCGAACACATACAAAGAATTAATCATACCCTTACCATACCAATTCGGTCTATTATCAAGCTATTCCGTCTATCAAATTTCTCTTTTTATTCATCATCCACTTGATATTTCTCCCTCGCTGTAGCGTCACAATGCCTCAATCCAGGCTCACCATAGGAGATTCGAACATAAGAACACACTATCTAAGACCCATAGGCCATCGAATACTCTCTCAATGTTTCCCAGAATTACCACGTTCTAGAATACTTTACTTGAAGAACTTCCTGCGAATCGGAATTCGTTACCCTTACTTACCAGATACTGATACAAAGAATCCCATAATTAGCATAAAATACCACAAGTCTTGATCTCTTCCTAATGGAAACACAGTGTCTAGCTATATACACCACCTTAAGACGCCTGATTATTACATGCCAAATCTTGGACACAATAAAACCATTCTTAAGAGTCATTCACTCTTACACAACTGTAAATTATCTGACTTAACGAACAGAACTACTCGTGCCTTATTAGCACTCTGACACCGCAGAACATGATCTCATACCAATACAACCGACCATCTTCCTTCTCTATACACTAAGCATTCTTTATCAACAACAGCTCAAGATATCCTAGTATTTTCTCACGCCTACAACGCACCATATAACCTTTATCAAAATTTTGCTTCACTCGTGCCATCCTCAGCTCATTTTCTGCAACCAGGACTGATCCGCCAGCATACCTCAAAACGGAAACAACATAGCACATAACCGTGCAATCAGCTAATCAATAGAAACCTCCCCAACTTGGCTCGAAGCCATCTATCAGGACACATTCAATAACCCATAATACTTTTACTCTAATGATGCCACAATATTATAGTGAGATTAAACTCAAATCATCTACTTGTTTATGAAAACACAGATCCTCGGATACTGAAATCCTCTACAAACCTCGCATTCAATCCCGCATCAGCTGAATCCACTCTCTGAAGCGACCCAAATTTTCCAATTACAACACGTAACTTTCAATTACACATGAGATCTTCTAACAATATACATAAGAATCTTACCCATTAAGGACACTCCGCTGGAGATAACCACCTGTTTCACCTCAGTTTAGTATTTCAGCACACCTTCCACCATCATATATGTTACACAGCCATTTAATCTTCCCGAGTCTGAACTCATATCGCCACACGTAATGTACTTCACTTCTTAACTAGGAGATACAAAAATATTCTTCACGTGCCCACAATTCGGGGCTACACGACAGATCACAATTGGAAACGAGCACTTAACAGTTCATCCATTTTCCAGCAGACTCCTTCATCACTACCAAGTCACAAAGATACATCTCACAACAGTAACATACTCATCACAGGGAAATAAGGACAATACTGAAAGTTCAAAACATTTGCTCACACAATCAGCACCTCAGTGCTCAAGCCATGGGCAAGATCCGGCTTCAAGTCCTCCAGACTGGCCCAATATCAAACTCACGGAGATTACATCTTGCCCCTTGATCGGTGAATCACAAGCCATCGAGGCACATACAATACTGAGCGCTCATGTGCGCATACACATGTGTGGAAGGAATTTCAAGAGTTATATCTCAAGCTGAATCAAGTACGCATGATAAGAATTCCAAGAAAGTGAAGCTTTCCTAAAGGTTCTGCAGCCTCGCGAGGATAAATACGGACATCTCTGTACTGATCCGCAAGACTCTACTAAACCTACTCATGACTCGTGAGACCTAGTAACCTAGGCTCTGATACCAACTTGTCACGACCCAAATCCCAAACCCGGTCGTGATAGCGCCTCTCGTGAAGACAAAGCCAGCCAACAAAACAAATGATTCCTTTTACCAGTTATTTAACATTTATAAAGATTAAACGTGATTAGCATAATCAAAAGCGCGGAAAACAATGATAACAACATGGAACCATCCCGTCACAGCCCGACATCGGGGTGTCACTAGTCATGAGCTACTACAAAGTTCACTAAAATACTACAAGTCCGGAAATAGGAACAAAGTCTGAAAGTAACACGAACAACATAAAATAAGGGAGAAGATCTGGTGCTGCGGACGCTAGCGGTCACCTGGCTCAGCTATGATAACAAATCTTCAAACAGCTCAAAACCCGCTACCGGGTGGTCAAGTACCTGCATCTGCACACGAGGTGCAGGGAGTAAAGTGAGTACTCCAACTTAGTGAGTAATAAAAGTAAATAACAACTGAGCAGTAAGAAATCACGTAAAGCAACCAACATGTTGTATAGAAACCGGGTACAATTTTCTAAGAAAGATAGTGAAATACGTGATATCTTTAAAATTGCCTTGGCTCAGTTCAAATCCCTTTTGAAAATGGTCTTTTCAATAAATTCAAATATGATTTCAAACAGTTAGTGCTGATAGGCACAGAAAATCCTCCCCTCGGGCATAAATACTATAGTATAACAGGTAAGGAGGCAAATAAGTATGCAAGATGAGCATATAAAAGTTTGCCCCACGGGCACAGCTCAAATCAGTATCAGCCCCTCGGGCACAATGTCACATCACTCAGATCACTATCAGCCCCTCGGGCTTAGTATCAGTCACACAGTACAACATTAACCCCTCGGGCTCACTCTCACTCAGATGGGTACCCGCTCTCACTGTGGGTGTGCAGACTCCGGAGGGGCTCCTACAGCTCAAGCGCTATCAATAAAGCCTGAAAGCCTGAACAATATCAATGCAATGCCTGAAAGCCTGCTCATAATACACTCGAGGCCTGAAAACCTCC
Source organism: Nicotiana glauca (assembly GCA_026770625.1). Lineage (NCBI taxonomy): Eukaryota > Viridiplantae > Streptophyta > Magnoliopsida > Solanales > Solanaceae > Nicotiana > Nicotiana glauca. The sequence goes on from MU719973.1 coordinate 16,982, forward strand.
TCACCAATCACTCGAGGCCTGAAAGCCTCCTCACCAATCACTCGAGGCCTGAAAGCCTCCTCACCAATCACTCGAGGCCTGAAAGCCTCCTCACATCACTCATCTGATCCTCAATCATGGCCCTCGGCCTCAATCATTCCAAAATAGTCATAAGCCCCTCGGGCATCATTAAAACCAAAAATGCTCAGCTCAAACAATAGTTCAAATATCAGTTAAAACTCAAGGTTGGGTAAAAATATAGCTGAGTTCATGAAACAATGTAATACAAATGGACTGAGTTCAAATAATATTTCAACTAGTGAGGAAAACAGTGATGATAGCTCACTAGAAGTTCAAACAGTCGGCAATAAGCCCCAAATATGGCAATAAGCCCAAGTTATAGTGAAAAATAACATGTCATACTCAAATACGCGGTAAAATCAACAACTGGGACGGACCAAGTCGCAATCTCCAATGGTGCTCTACCCCACGCTCGCTATCTGGTGTGCAAGTCACCTCAATATAGCACTACAGTGTGCAAATTTGGGGTTTCAAACCCTCAGGATATCATTTACAATCATTACTCACCTCGAACCGGTAAAATCTCTAGCCCGCGATGCCTTTTCCTCTCAAACCAGCCTCCACGCGCGTCGAATCTAACCAAAATCAGAGCAATTACATCACAATATGCTAAGGGGACAATACCCAATCGAAAGAAATCGAGAAATAGCAAAAATCAAAACCCTAGCCCCGGGCTCGCTTCTCGAAATATTACAAAACTTACATTGCCGAATTCCTCGTCTCGCCACGATTCCATACATACCAAGAACTCCCAAATTCGAGCTCAAATGACCTATCAAATCCCAATTTAAAATGTCAAAAACTCAAGCCCTAGCTTTACCCTCTTTTGATGAATTTCAACCAAATTTCCATGTTAAATCTATCATGATTTCATGTATTTAGGCCAAGGAACTTACCTCCAATTACACCTAGTCGAAATACCCCTTCAATTCCGTCCAAGAGCTCTCAAGCTTGCTGAAAATGGAGGAAATGGACTAAGCTTCGCGGAACAAAAATGAACATTAAAACCCTTATGATAAGAGGGATTTCCGCATCTGCGGTCGCTTTTCCGCATCCGCGACCACCGCATCTGCGGTCATCTTCCGCTTCTGCGGAATCTCATTAAAAAAAATCCAAAACTGCTTCTGCGATCACACTTCCGCATCTGCGGACCCCGCATATGCAAATAACTTTCGCTTTTGCGGAAACATCAAACTCTGCCCCCTTCGCTTCTGCGACTCGCCAATCGTATTTGCGGCCTCGCAGATACGGATTCCCTTCCGCATCTGCGGTTCCTTCCTTCCTCAACCAGCACCGCACCTGCGCTATTATCCTCCACACCTGTGCAACTGCATCTGCGGTTCCTTTCCGCAGATGCGGAAATACCTGATGCCAGCCAAAACCTGCAATCTCAACTCCAAATTTCATCCTGTTAGCCCTCCGAAATAAACCCGGAGGCACCCGGGACCTCAACCAAAAGCACCAACATAACCCAAGACATCATACGAACTTTTTCCAATCATCAAAACACATCAAACAACGCTAAAACCATCAATTCGCATTGGATTCAAGCCTAAGTTTCTTCAAAACTTTCGAAACTCACATTTGATCAAAAACCCGACCAAACAACGTCCGAATGACCTAAAATTTTGCACACATAATCAAAATCACCTAACAGAGCTATATCAACTCTTGAAATTCCATTCCGACCCTCGGATCAAAGTCTCACCTATCAACCGGAATTCACCAAAATTCAACTTCGCCAATTCAAGCCTAACTCTACACCGGACCTCCAATATCAATTCCGATCGCGCTCCTAATTCACAAATCACCTCCCGAAGCTAACTGAATCAACGGAAATCACATCCGATCCCTCTAACTCAATAGTCAACATTCGGTTGACTTTTCCATCTTAAACTTTCCTTAAAGAGACTAAGTGTCTCATTTCTTATCAAAACCAATCCAAATCAACTCTAACACACCACATACCGATAACAAAACATGAAGAAGCATGAAATGGGGGTAACTGAGCAATTACACATAATACGACGGGTCGGATCGTCACATCCTCCCCAACTTAAACAAACGCTCGTCCTCGAGCGTACCCAGAGTTGTACTAGAAGCCAACTAGTAGCTGAATGACCTTACCAAGCATATACCCGAGATGATCCCACGTCACCCTTTCTCTTATAGGTCCGACAACACACATAGCTGAAATTACCCAAACCAGTCTAGCCCATAATTCTCAAAACTACCCTTTTTACTCCTAAAACCATCAATACGATCAAAACCTCACACCTATACTTTGAATAGTCCCGAACCAGCTGTAATAACCCATACTTGTAACCTCAATGAAATCATACGATATACCACATAATCCAAGCACTCGAAACGATAGTCACTATTCACAGCAGCTGCCCACAATAACCAGACACCTATAGAAAACATCTTATTGGCTAAGTTCTTATTCCGACCCTTTCATATACTGCTAACGATAAATAGAATACGCAATAAATCGTAACCATTCCTCAGGTCACCCATACATAAAGCCAATTCCCTATTGACCAATGCCACAACAGATTCCCGGGCCAAACCTCGATATAAACTCTCTAATCAGCTGAAATCACATCTGTTCGCATTCATTAACGACTCCAATGATCACCTCGAATTCAATGCACCACTCTGATGATATGACACCTCATCACAGGCCTAAGCCACAACTTGCATAATCCACGCACCAATTATGGGCGGTCTGAACATACTCAAATTATGACAAATGACTCAAACAAAAGAGCTGTAACTCAGACTCCTCAGTACCATCACAATACAAGGATGAGACAACGTCTCACATCATAGAAATAGAGTACATGTATCCTCCTCGAAAGGTCATAACTTCACATAGCCTCGCCACAACGCGCGATCCTATCCAGACACTGTTACACATGAAGCACCTCAAGTCACCATGCTCAAAATAGACAGCCACACACAGATTGATGTATGAAACCAAGCAATCCATCACACCCACGGTGAAGCAAGTAATATACGCCATTAAATCCTGAAAGGACACAACCTATGCGTTATTTGCCGAGAAACACCCAATACGGACTTTCCTCAGAAACCAGGAAGCAAGACATACCAAGCCAACTCAAGCTAAACACGTATCCAATTAACTTACCAACGAACTCATTACCAAGAAGCCTGAAGCTGCTTCTTCCACTACTATAACTCATGCTGGAGTCGTACGATACGGTGCCCGACACCAAATAAATACTGAAATACACAGTCTCTCCTGGCGACATGCCCGGCCACAAGGAACGCATCCGAAAAGTCCCTCACTATCGGAATCGAATCAACGGTAGAAACCTCTACACTGACATCCGTCATAAAGGCCCAATTAAGGAAAGCAATCCTTCCCAGCCGTTAGCTGATCTTTGGAACACAACCATCCTGCTAGAACATAGTCTGATGCGCCTCGCCACGCAACCTGTGGCATTTTCCTACATAACACATAGCACAATAGTCTAGAATAACCCAACACTAAGACAACCAGTCTATACCCCAATATCATATCCAGAATCTAATATACCAAGCAAAGAATGATCCACTATGGCTTCCGAACCCCCAATAGCCGCTAACGGTACCAATACGCACCATCCACAACGACTACATAGCCTGAACATAAGAACTTCCGGTCTCCAGCTTCACATAGCACATGAATTACTCTACCTGATCCCAAAATTTGCAGTATAAATACATATTACACCTCGAGTACCCAATCATTCCACGAAAGATATTCTAAAATTCCCCCCGTGCCACCAAACACTCTCAGATATCAACAGTCGATCTATCAAGAAAATGCCGCAACACAACCGAAGTGCCATCAACTTAATCATATTGCCCTTTTTCTGAAACATATACCCTCATCAAATCACTATGTATAGCAACACTATTTTCCTTAGTCATATGAGGATCATTCACCCAAATCATCTGGAGATCGATTCTTAAATCAACTGCAGCTGCCCGTGCTGCTAAAGAATTTAATTGACTTTCCATTCCGAACTGAACCGAGCCTTACACACACAAATACTAATCCTCCACAAAATATCGCATCTACCATACCACACTCGGATAACATAAGAACTTTTATCTCCCTTCCGCGCCGCAGACATCGATGCCCTCAACTAGTCCAGAACTTTCATTGATCCCATTTAGAAGAAAAATCATTACACACTCCATGCTTCGCATACCCATAGGAAATATACTCATCTT
>MU719981.1:0-15581 GCA_026770625.1 Nicotiana glauca
ATATATATATGCATGAATGCAATGCAATGCAATGTACATGACCGCTACGGCGCGTAGCCCGATCCATTTGGGTAACCGCGCTCACTGTGGGGGTTCAGACTCAGGAGGGGCTCCTACAGCCCAAGCGCTATATCATAGAAACATACACTGCGACGTGCAGCCCAATCCACTATCAGTCCAGCTATATGCATGCAAGCCACACAGGCACAGTCAACTTACCAGTTTTAGTTCCAATTATCAGAAATTATCAACTAGGTGTTTGAAACCTTAGAATTTTGCTAGTCATTTCAGGACAATTGTTTAGCTCAGGGCTGATATCATGAAAACATGCTATAAATCACAGAAACAGTGATAATACTCCTTACGAAATCCAAATAACCGGCAGTTAGCCCAAATATATCCATAACCATCCAAGTAGGAGGTTTACCAGCTAATTTATAGCTAACAACACAGTACAACATCACTCGGGCGAACTAAGCCATAGTCCCCGATCACAATCGACCCCGCACTCACCGTAGAGTACGTGTCTCGCCTCAATATAGCGTCACAGAGTGATATACCAGGGTTTCAAACCCTCAGGTCATCATCCACACCTATTACTCACCTCGAACCGGCTCCGAGACTAGCTCGCAATGCTTTTCCCTCTAGAATCGACCTCCGCGGGTGCCAAATCTGATCAAAACCAATAGGAATACATCAAAATAGGCTAATGGAACATAATCCAATCGAAATAACTCAAAAAATACCCAAAAACACGAAGTTGGCAAAACCCGAGCCCCGGGCCTACTTCTCGAAAAATTACGAAATCCACATTTTCGGAATCCTCATCTCACCACGATTCCGTACATATAAAGTTTATCAAAATCGGAGTCCAATAGCCCCTTCAAATTCCAAATTTTCAATACCAAAACCAAGCACTAAATTCTCTAATTTCCACCCAATTTTCAGAGATTTAGATAATGATTCTACAATAATATCACGAAATTAGCTCATAAAACTTACCTCCAATCAAAACCTAGGTGAAATTCTCTTACTCCCTCGTCCAATAGCTCCAAAATGTGCTCAACAATGGTGGAAATGGGTTTTTGCTCGCGGATGTTATGTTATAAAACCCTTCTGTCCGCCCAGTCATTTACTCTATGCGATCCCATCCTCTCCCCTGCGTTCACATTGAAAAATCTTTCCAGATCTCCAAAATGACCTATGCGATCGCAAATCTACTCCGCGATCGCATTGCTTCAGAATCCGACTCTACGCGATAGCAATACATATTCCGCGATCGCACAACACAAATATTTCCCTAAGAACCCCAGGTCCATTACACTACGCGATCGCATACCAACACCTGCGATCGCATAGAACAAACTTCACCACTTATGTGATCGCACACCCCTGACCGTGATCGCACTGAAAAAAAATCCAAGCCTCCCTAAACCTTGTATGCGATCGCAACAGAACCCCTGCGATCGCATTGAACAAAAGTCTGCAATATTTATGACAGAAAATCAGATCTCCTAGCCAACCAAAAATGATCCATTTGAACCCCCGAAATCACCCCGAGGCCCCCGGGACCTCAAAAAAACCACCAACCTACTCCAAAACATCATACGAACTTGTTCCAATCATAAAAACACGTCCTTAAACACAAAAATCATCAAATCATGACTGATTCAAGCCTAAGTTTCAACTATAACTTCCGAAACCGACGTTCAATCAAAAACCCGACCAAACGATGTCCGAATGACCTGAAAATTTGCAGACATATCCAAAATCACCTAACGAAGCTACTACAACTCTCGAAATTCCATTCTGACTCCCGGATCAAAATCACACCTATCAACCGGATTCCGCCAAAATTCCAACTTCGCCAATTCAAGCCTATTTCTAAACCGGACCTCCAAATTCAATTCCGATCACTCTCCTAAGTCACAAATCACCTCTCGAAGCTAACCGAACCACCAGAATTCACATCCGATCCCTATAACCTCATAGTCAACTTCCGGTTGACTTTTCTAAAATAAACTCCCTTCTAAGAGGCTATATGCCTTATTTTCAACCAGAACCAATTCAATTACACCTGATAGACTCTAACACTGATATAGAAACATGAAGCAACACAATAAAGGGAAAATAGGTGGTAAATCACGTGACGACGGGCCGGGTCGTCACAATATCAGACTTAGGAGAATTGCTGGTTTTAGCTCTTTATGATATCTGATGTCATTTGATTTATGATCAAGAAGCCTCTTTCGCGATTGCGAAAGGGAATCTGGGCTGGACAGGAGTTTCTTCTTCGTGAATGCGAAGAGCTAGTTGAGACTCGAAGTGGTGGGGGGTTTACCCTTCGCGAAAGCGTAGGGTTATAGACCAATGAGGGGGAACTGGGCTATGTTTCTATGCGAACGCGACCATTGGGTCACAAATGCGATGGCTAGAGGGAAAGAGCCATCACGAATGCGAAGACCATTTGGGCCGTTGTCCATCGCGAATGCGTAGGCCCTTCGCGAAGAAGGCCTGATGCAAGTGACTTAAAATATCCCAATGACGAAATTTCACCCATTTTCAATGTCTTTTCATTAGAGCTCGGCCCATAGGTGATTTAGGAGAGAAAATTCATCACCAATTCATAGGTTAATATACGTTAACTCATTTTTTTCCTTTTCCATCAACACCCAATAATTTCTAAGCTTAATATATGGTTTTTCTTGGTAGAAAACTAGAGATTAGGGATGAATTGGATTTTGTTTTTCGTAAAATTGAGATTTAAACCTTAAATTGAGGTCGTATTTTGAAACTAATCACATAACCGGACTCGGGAGTGAATGGATAGTTGGGTTTTGGTCCGATCTTAGGTTTTGACATAGCGAGCCCGGGGTTGAATTTTTCTGAAATCATTAAAAAATTGAATCTTTTTCACTTATGGGTTGTTTCTAAAGCTTATTTGAATTGTTTGAACAATTTTTGGTTAGATTCGAGTGGTATGGAGGTGAATTCTTGAGGAAAGGCCCCGATTGAGTTTTGACTTGATTGCAGAGTGGGGTAAGTATCGTAGTTAACCTTGACTTGAGGGATTAGGACTTATTTTCCTAGTTGATACGTGATTAAATGTGTGGGTACAACGCATATATCAGGTGATGAGTACTTATGCATTGTTGCCGGGTGAAAGAATACAAGTGGAATTTGTTTGATTGTGAATTTTTATCTTTTTAGTTATGATATCTATGATTTGGATAGGCTATTACTTATTTGATCGTTCGTTTCGTATTTATTGCTTATTTAGTAATTGCAGAGTATTTTGGAAGTTGAAGTTGGTATCTTGGCATCCCATTTGATGTTAAATAAGAATCACCGCATTAATTGCTTTTCGAAGTTATATTATCTTTGTTCCATGGTAAGGAAGAGTGTTTAAGCATGAAATGTGATGCCGTGCCATTGCATTTTCCTCATTTATTGATTTATACATAGCGAGGAAGAGAGTTAAAGCACAAAGGGTGACAACATGCCATTTATATCATTTGTTCATCATGTTGTGGTAAGGAGGAGAGTAAAAGTATGAAGGGTGATACCGTGCCATTTCATATTACTTATGTCATCATTTTATGGTAAGGATGAGAGTAAAATCACGAAGGGTGGTGCCGTGCCAGTTTTATATCACTGGTTCATATGTCTTTATTGGTGATAATTGTCACGACCCTAAATACCCCAGTTATGATGGCGCCTATCACAATACTAGGCAAGCCAACCCAAACAAGTAACCATGGTAATTCTTTTTAATAAACCATTTTTCTAACACTGATTAAGTTTAAAATTTTTATAAGAAATATTTAATTCACTGAAATGTGCGGAAAGACAATACAACAACAAACCAACACAACCCAATCATCTGGTGTCACAAGTCTAGAGCTTCTAAATATAGCCATTCCGACTGTCTAATACATAATAAGTCTAAAAATGCGGAAAACAAGGATAGGAAGGAGGAAAGCAAGGCTGCTGACGCCGTGCAACTACCTTGCAGTCTCCGATAAACTCCGAAAATTCTGAGAACCCTCACTCTGCCGCCTGGGCACTTGGATATGCACACAAGGTGCATGGAGTAATGTGAGTATGCCAACTCAGTAAGTAACTAAAGTAAATAAGGTATGGGTTCAGTGACGAGCAGTTAAAAATCATATATAAGAGTATACAACAAAGTATCAAGTAAACTCAACAGTTTGAAAAGCCAAATTCTTCATAAAACTTCAGTTTCGATTGAAATACTTTGAAGTCATTTACGTAGCAGTTTTCAACAGAGGCTTATTATAAAAAGAAGAGTGAAATCAGCAAAATGACATAAATGGGCACCTTGGGCAAGGTATCACTCATAAATATAGCCTCTCGGGCAAGCCTCTCGTCACTCGTGACTCAGCTCTCGTCACACAGTACTCACAGTCAGCACTTTGGCTTAATAATATCTCATAATAGTCATAATCATAATAATCGCTGTGACGTATAGCCCGATCCATAGTTTATAGTCGACTATGCTCACAGGAGGTGTACAGACTCCGGAGGGGCTTCTACAGCTCAAGCGTCATATCGCTACAGGGCGTAGCCCGATCCAATATCTATATCGCTGCGGCGTGCAGCATGATCCATATAAGTATCGCTGCGGCGTGCAGTCCAATCCATAATATATACATATACTATTTCTGCGACGTGCGGCCGATCCGTAACATATATATAATCCTTCTCAACCTCTCTTAGTCATTAACCTCACAACCCCTTGGGCATAACAGTGGAAATCAGGAATACTCAGACTAAACAAATTTCAAATTTAAGAAGTAGAGTGATAAAAACCAAGTTTAAGAAATAACCAGGTAAAATATGACTGAGGATATGCTTTCAAACAAATAGAGTGAGAAAAACAGTAAAAATGTCCCTAAGGGTCTCAACAGGTCGGCACAAGGCCCCAAACATGACATACAACCCATAATATAGCATCAATCTCTAAAATACGTGATATCATAAGATTTCAAATCAAATACACGGCTTAATAGTCGCTACGGGATGGACCAAGTCACAATCCTACCGGTGCACGCCCACATGCTCGTCACCTAGCATGTGTGTCACCTCATATATCAAAATAATACAAAATACCGGGGTTTTATACTCTCACAATGCCTTTTTCTCTCGCCTTGGCCTCAGCTCGCGCCTAATCTACCCAAAATTAGAATCATAACATTAGAATATGCTAATGGAACGAAGGCCATGCGAAAATAATCAAATTATACCAAAAATCCTGAAATTGATCCAAACCCGATCTGCGGGCCTACGTCTCGGAATTCGATAAAATTACATCAATAAACTCCTTATCCTCTCACGAGTTCATCCATATCAAAAGCATCGAAATCGGACCTCAAATGGCCCCTCAAATCCCCACTTAAAGCTCTCCAATATCAAGCCCTAATCCCTCAATTTTCTTCCTTAATTTCCACTAATACCATGATTAAACAAATGAAAAATGGTCATAAACTCAAGTATTGAAGCTTAGGTAGCTTACCTGACTAATAAACTTCGATTTTCCCTTGAAATTCACTGCCCTAGCTCACTTCCCGTCTTAAAAAATGGAGAACTTAGCAAAAATTCGCGAAGGAAACATTATATACTTTCTCACCCAGGGATTCCGCACCTACGGTCCATTTCTCACTTCTGTGGTCTAACACACCGCATCTGTGGTTTTCACTTAAATGCCCAAATCCGCATCTGCGATAAAATGCCAGCACCTGCGCTACCGTAGGTGCGCTCCAGTGGCCGCTTCTGCGATTCCAATTGACTTAGCTCTTGGCCGCATCTACGGCTCCTTCTCCACTTCTATGAGTCCGCACCTGTGGTACCCTAGCTGCATGTGCGGTTATGAAAGCAATAGAAAGTCTTCAGCTGCCAAAACCCAACTCAAAATCTTCTGCCAACCATCCGAAATTACACCAAGGCTCCCGGGACCTCAACCAAAAGTACAAACAAGTCACATAAAAATATCCAAACTTATACCAATCTTCAAAACACCTCAAACAACATCGAATCAACCAAATCACATCGGATTCAAGCCTAAGGTTCCAAAATCTTCCGAATTCCGCTTTTGATCAAAAAGTCTATCAAACCACGTCCGAATGACTTGAAATTTTGCACACACAGCCTAAATGACACAACTGACCTACTATAACTTCTGGAATTCCATTCCAACCCTTATATCAAAACCTCACCTATCAACCAGAAATGCCAAAATTTCATTTTTGCCAATTCAAGCCTAAATCTACTTTGAACCTCCAATACACATTCCGATCACACTTCAAAGTTCCAAATCATCTCTCGAAGCTATCCGAACCATCGAAATTCACATCCAGATTCGAACCGACTAACCCGATACAATATAACACGGATAAACAAAGCATAAAGAAGCAAAAATAGGGGAAATGGATGGGTAACTCATAAAACGATCGGCTGGGTCGTTACATCCTCCCCCTCTTAAACAAATGTTTGTCCTCGAATGAGTCAAGAAACATATCTGAAACCTTAAATAGGTGAGGATATCTGCATCGCATCCCCCGCTAGGTCTCCTAGTTAGCCTCCCCCACGGGACGACCTCTCCACTGCACTTTCACTGAATCTATATCCTTTGATCTTAACTTTCAAACCTGATGCTCTAAAATAGCCACTGGCTCCACATCACAAGTCAAGTCACCATCCAACTGAACCGTGCTGAAATCTAGAACATGAGACGGATCGCCAATATACTTCCGAAGCATAGAAATATGAAATACCATACGCACACTCGACAATCTGGGAGGCAAAGCTAGCTCATAAGCCACCTCCCCAATCCTCCAAAGTACCTCAAAAGGCCCAATGAACCGAGGACTCAATTTACCTATCTTCTCAAATCTTATAACACCCTTCACGAGTGAAACCTTCAACAAAACCTTCTCACCAACCATGTAGGACACATCCCGAACCTTCTTTTTAGCATAACTCTTTTGCCTCGACTTCACTGTATGAAGCCTCTCCTGAATTACCTTTACCTTGTCTAAAGCATCCTGCAGCAAGTCTGTACCCAATAGTCTAGCCTCACCCGGCTCAAACCAACCAACTGGAGATCTACATCGCCTCCCATACAAAGCCTCGATACTCGACTAGTAACCATTGTTATAAGCAAACTTCGCAAGCGGTAGAAACTGATCCCGTGACACTCTAAAATCAATTAAACAAGCACTCAACATGTCTTCCAATATCTAAATAGTGCGCTCGGACTGCCTGTCCGTCTGAGGATGAAAAGCTGTGCTCAACTCAACCTGAGTACCCAACTCTCGCTGTATAGACCTCCAAAACTGTGAAATAAACTGAATGTCCCTATCTGAAATGATGGAAACTAGGACATCATTTAAACAAACAATCTCCCCGATATAGATCTCTACCAACCACTCTGAAAAATCGGTAGTACACACCAGAATAAAGTGAGCAGACTTGGTCAACCAATCCATAGCCACCCAGATGGCATCGAACTTCTTCAAAGTTCGTAAGAGCCCAACTACAAAGTCCATGGTGATCCTCTCCCACTTCCAATCTGTAATATCCATCCGCTGAAGTAAGCCACCCGGTCTCTGATGCTCATATTTGACCTACTGATAATTGAGACACCGAGCTACAAATCCCACAATGTCTTTCTTTATTCTCCTCCACCAATAATGTTATCTTAGATCCTGATACATCTTTTCGGCACACGGGTGAATGGAATACCGCGAACTACCTCTTTAAGAGTCAACTCCCGAAGACCATCCACATTGGGCACACATATCCGGCCTTGTATCCTCAATACCCCATCGTCACCAATAGTCACATCTCTGGAATCATAGTGCTGAACTCTGTCCTTAAGGACAAGCAAGTGAGGATCATCATACTGGCACTATCTGATGCGATCAAATAAGGAAGACCGAGAATCACACAAGCCAATACCCGACTAGGATCCGAAATATCCAACCTTACGAACCAATTGACCAAGGCCTGAACATCAATTGCAAGAGGTCTCTCCCCAACTGGAATATATGCCGAACTCCCCATACTCACTGCCTTCCGACTCAAAGATTCGGCCACCAAATTGGCCTTCCCCGAATGGTACAAGATAGTAATATCATAATCCTTTAGCAGCGCCAACCATCTCTGCTGCCTCAAATTGAGATCCTTCTGCTTGAACTTGTGCTGGAGTCTATGATGACCAGCAAACACCTCACAAGACTCACCATACAAATAATTCCTCCAAATCTTCAACGCGTGAATGATGGCAGCCAACTCCAAATCATGAACATAGTTGTTCTTCTCATGGGGCTTCAACTGATGAGAAACACAAGTAATAACTCTACCATCTGCATCAACACACACCCAATACTAACTCTTGTAGCATCGCAATACATGGTATAAGAACCTGAAGCTGATGGCAACACTAATACTGGAGTTGTGGTCAAGGAAGTCTTGAGCTTCTAAAAGCTCTTTTCACACTCATCCGACCACATAAATGGATCTCACTTCTGAGTCAACTTGGTCAAGGGCGATGCGATAAATGAAAATCCCTGATCAAAATAACTTGCCAAACCAAGAAAGCTGCGAATCTCTGTAGTTGAGGATCGTCTGGGACAAATCTGAACCACCTCTATCTTCTTTGGATCAACCTAAATACCCTCACTAGACACCACGTGCCCCAAGAAAGCCAATGAACTGAGCTAAAACTCACACTTGGATAACTTTTCATAAAGATTCTCCTTCTTCAATCTTTGCAACACAACTTTCAAATGCTCCGCGTGCTCCTCATGACTACGAGAATACACTAGAATATCACCGATAAAAACTATGACAAATGAGTCGAGATAAGGCCAAAATACATTGTTCATCAAATGTATGAATGCTTCTGGGGCATTGGTCAGTCCAAAAGACATCACCAGGAATACATAATGACCATATTGGGTCCTGAAAGTTATCTTAAGAATATTCGAGTCCCTGATCTTCAACTGGTGATAACTTGAACGGAGATAAATCTTGGAGAACACTCTCACTCCCTGAAGCTGGTCAAACAAATCATCAATGCTAGGTTGGGGATACTTTTCTTAATTGTAACCTCGTTCAACTTCCTGTAATCAATGCACATCCTCATCATGCCATCCTTCTTCTTCACAAATAGGATAGGCTCACCCCAAGGCGACACACTAGGATGTATAAACCCCTTATCAAGGAGTTCCTAAAGTTGCTCCTTCAACTACTTCAACTCAGCTGGTGCTATATGATATGGTAGAATAGAAATGGGCTGAGTTCTCAGCACCAGATTAATACCAAAATCAATATCCCTGTCCGGTGGCATACCCGACAAGTTTACAGGAAAGACATCGGGAAAATCTCTCACAATAGGAACATAATCAATACTGTGAGTCTCTGCATTGACCTCCCTCATGAAGGCTAAGTAGGACAGACAACCCTTCCCAACTAAGTAGGACCGGAGTGTTGCCCCTTATATGATTCACCTTTACCTACTCGCTTTAGCATCTCTCGAAGACTGATTGGAAGGTCTTTCTTTGGACCATAATGTGGGATTTTGGATAGGGTTAGAAATAAAGGGTATTGAAAAGGCTCAAAACAATTTAGATGGGTTCAAAATTACACCTTTCGGAATCAAATTTCTCACAACAACCACAACTTCTGACCCAGTTTCTTGCTTGGGGACTTTCGACCAAATCATGATCTTCCTTGACTTGATTTCCTCTTCTACTAACTGCCCCATTCTTAACACCTCATCGAAAGGTCTACCCATAGCCGGGATCAAATGATTGAAGTAAGTGGGCCCCTGGGCTTGTAGGAAAAGCTCGACCATTTCTTCTTCACCAATCAGGGTACTGACTCGAGCAACTTTCTTCCTCCATCTGAGCCCAAACTCCCTAAAGCTTTCCTCCGGCTTCTTTTCCATCTTAGATAGGGAGGAGCGGTCTAGGGTAACAGTTGATTTGCATTGAAAGTATCAGACAAAGTCTTGAGCCATGTCACCCAATGTAGGCCACTTATCAACATCTTGACGATTATGGCAGTCCAAAGCTATCCCAGTTAGACTCTCACTGAAATATGCCATCATCAAATCATCATTCTCTCCCACAGTTCTCATTTCATTGCAATAAACCTTCAGGTGGGCTACCGGATCCCCAAACCCATCATACAAGCTGAATTTTGGTACTTTAAATCCCATGGGTAGGCAAATGTCAGGAGACATAGATGATTCTTTGTAATCCACGCTACTCTGATCCCTCATTCCTTGCTTGTCCCTTAAGGACTGTTCTATGCTTTTCAGCTTCTTGGGTACCCCATCTGGCCCTTCTCTTCTGTGAATTTTTCATTTTCAACATGAGGCTCATCCCGTGGGCCTTGCTTGTGCGAGTTGGGAGCCTTGTAAGCGACCTCAGAGGGGTAATACTGGGCATCATGAGCTTTAGGTGGGTGCTTTTTGTCGGGGATAGTGAATGTGACAGGAGGGCACTTTTGGGAAAAGATAGTTGGACGACAAGTGAGTGAGCTACTAGGGTGGTTGGGAAAACTGTGATAAGCGGGTAAATATGGAGAGTGTGGAGGATCGCCTGGCGTTGTGTCCGGAGTTTGGGTAAGGACAACGTCTAGGAAGCTGGGTGGTGGCGGGGGTGGTTCTTTCTCGGTCATCCATGCCCGATACATGTCTGCCACATGTTGTCTTAATATTTTTACCTCTTCTTCTAACCCGTTGTCCTATTCGACCGACTGCTTTCTGGAACCAGTATCAACTAACTCAGTTCTATTGTTCTCTGCCATTGCCTTTTGCCTTTGTGTTGTAGAGAAGAGTTATCACAAACCAACCACCGTTCTGCTACGAATATGACAAAATGAAACCATCACGTTAACGTTCGGGCATTTAACATATTGGTAGCCACATATTTGGGGAATGAATGCACCTAAGCAGTTAACAGTTTTCTATTATGCATTTGCTCGACTGCTTGCGTCATCCCAGCCTTTTCTCTTTTCCTAATTGCAAACTTTCCCTCTTCTTTCTTTTGTTTGTTTTTTTCTCTTATTTTTTCTTTTCTCTTTCTTTGTTCTCTCTCTCTCTCGCTCTCTCTCTCTCTCATTCTTGGCTTTTATTTCTCTTTGTTTTTATTCCCTCATTTCCTCTTATTTCTCCATCGTGTCTTTCTTTTGGTTTCTTATTCTCTCTCTTTTTGATTTTCTTTTCTCTCTTGTTTTCCCACTCCTTTCTTTTCTTTTATCTGTTGTTTCTCCTCTCTTTTCTTTTTCTCTTTTGGTTATGGCCGAATCCTATGGAGATTGCCTACGTATCATGACCCCGCATGAATAAGACCAAGCGTAGTTCTTGTAGATAATTTTTTTTTTGGATTTTTTTTTCATAACAGAAAAATGTGTTTATTACAACGACACATTTTACTACAAGATTAAACGGACTCCAAAAGACTCTATCATCAAAATGGCAATACAACCTAAAAATAGAATAACAAACTCTGACTGACAAATACAGATTTAAAAAAAAAATAATCACTGTTTCTTAAAAATTTCATAAAAATATCCGGTCTTGTCAATACGGCCGTTCAGCACTTCGAAGAAGATTTAAAGGCTGTATTTGCTAACCTGCCAAATTTTTTGAGAAATGACCAAAGGCGGTTGTTCTCTCAAAAACAGCCTTTCGACGTTCTTTTGGGGACATTTGGCTATTTTGGACAAGAATGGCATTACCTTTACTTATGGAAAAACAACGACATTTATTTACCCCTAAATTATTTTTTTTCAAAATAGTTGAAACCAATATGGATTGCCTACGTATCCCACATCCGGTGAGAATAAAACTAACGTAGTTCTACCGGACCTGACGGAAAGAAAACCAACTATTTTTTTCAAAAAAGAAAACAGAAAATTTTGGCAGAGCTTTGCTATCATCATTTTTTAGACACTGATTATTCACAAAAATGAGTGATTATTTCCCTCATAATTTTTTTTATTTTTTTTTTTAAATTCTCCTTTCATTATTCAAAAGCAGGTCAACATGCAAATCCGAAGCAAATAAATGCACAAGTAGCAAGTAAGATGCATCAGGATAATATTTTTTCTTTTTGAGTACACCTGTCCTAGACAGACTCAACCCCTGTGTTGAGCCTCCAAAGTCAAATGCACATGATGCAAACAAACGAACCTACTAGGGATATCTGGCATGAGGTTTGTTCTTCTAGGTTTAAATCTTATTGGAGAAAGTATCTAGTATGGCTTACTCGAGCGGACAACTCGAGCCGAGGAGGGTCAGTGTACCGGTAGCATTGCTTTCCAGCTTAACTGGTGGTGCTCCCCGCCTAAAACAAGTGTGACTAAAATCCTTCACCGGGTGACAAGCACCTCGGCTATCTCAAAGAAAGCGGGCTATGTCAAGCAAATGCCCAATTTTAATTTCAAGAAGACTCAGAGGGGTGCATGAGAAGACATTTTAAATGCACACTTCAAAAATTATCAAAGAGGTAAAAATCAACATTTAGCACATTAGGCTTAAACACGTAATAAAAATCAGATAATAAATAAAGCCAATATAATAATTATTCCAAGCTCGAATTTCTAACCCTGAACCAGTGGTTCTGGGTTAACTCCCCAGCAGAGTCGCCAGAGCTGTCACACCTCCTTTTTCTCTCACACCCCCTGGGAGGGTATATAAAGGGAGTTTTTCCAATTAAAGGACAATCGAAAACGAGACTTATTTATTTATGAAATTCAGAGTCGCCACTTGAGAGATTTATGGTATCCCAAGTCACCGGTTACAAATTCCGAATCGAGGAAAGGGTTGACTCTGTATTACAGTCCGCGAATTAAAAATCCGGGTAAGGAATTCTGTTAACCCGGGAGAAGGTGTTAGGCATTCCCGAGTTCAATGGTTCTAGCACAGTCGCTCAACTATTATATTCGGCTTAATTATCTTATTTTAAACAATTATGAACCTATATGCAAATTTTAGTTTTAACCACTTTTATTCATTTTTTAGAGAAGATTACAACGCTACTAAAACACGTCTCAAACCATGTCACATAAATTCACCCGTGGTCTTTGACATATTTTAACGTCGTTGGGATTTGGATTTGGGTCACATAAATGTGCACCTGAGTTTAGGAAAAGTAATATTATTAAACTAACGCACTTAGGAGAGCTAACACGTTGTTAAATTTGCGGGAGGCCATGGGAAGTTCGCTAAATGGCATGCCCCAAGTTCTAAAAAAAATAATTAAAAAGGGGGGTTGGGGTCAAGCCATTTGTGATTTTATTTAGTGCGGCGCCCCTCAATTTATTTTAAGGACTTTCTAATTAATATTCGGAACCTACATGGACTATTATTATCTATTATGGCTCAACTCCTATCATATTCAAAGGGTTTACATAATTAACACTAGACTTGAACTACCATCAAAGTATTTAAGAAAGTTTGAGCCCCCCAGATCGAGCCCAGACCCAAACAAAGACCCATTTCAATTATTGTAAAAGTCCTTAGTTCAAATCTGCTGCCAATCTTGGGAGGCCCAATGCTCACATTTAAACTTTTAAACACATTAATCTGAAAGAACTAGTGATCCCCGTCTTTAAAGTTATGGGCCCAAGGATAAGCCCTATTCGAATTTCTCATGCCTGGAACTAGCCTGGGTGCCATGCGAAATGCCACAGGGATGAGGGCATCAGTTTATTGGGCTTGGACTCGAGCCCAAATGCAGACTTTATTACTGAATACCAACAGGCCCCAAATTTAAAGTGTTAAAATTGAAAAAGGGGGGATTTCAAGATCGAGTCCCTTATCTAATAGCTTGCTGAGTTATTTAACGACATAAACAAGCTTTTGATAACTAATCCTTTAATTCTGAAACATTAATTAATAAGCTTTTATGATAAAATATACACCTGATTCTAATCCTTATCTAAAAATAAAATCTCATAGCTTAACAATTTTGTCAAACATTTATCGAATTTGCTGACTCAACCATACAGTATTGACGACTACACAAATTATCCAAGAAGATCCCTATAAGACTGATAACCTTCTAATTTATACTGCCCTCAACGAATGGAGGTGTCAACCCAACATGATCAACCAAACTAAAAAATAAAACCAATCAGTACTGCATATAATTTACAAATACACATAGCAGTACTGATTGCAGCTTTTGTCATGGGCTCTAAATATTTTAATATGCCATTAATTGACATAACAAATAGGGAACACAAATGAGCTAACTGAAACCAAATATAATAAGGAAAGATCATATGACAGAATATTGACACTAGCTAAAACCAAAACACAAAGTTGAGAATATACCTATATAGTCAAGGTGCATAGTCCATCTTATCAGCACACATATGAAAATACTCTATGTGAATCTATTATACACTCAGTTTCAGAAAAGAGAAGCCTAATTACTATCTATAACTCTACAACTAAGTATGAGACATACAATAAGATAGCAGGAAAATGAACTTGGATGCATCCTTCATTCAGCTTATTTCAAATCTATTACATGTTCAACAATTGATCCTCAGTTATGAGCCAAGGAAAATACTTGGAATTTGAAAGTGTCACGACCTAATTTCCAAACCCGGTCGTGATGACGCGTCTCGTGAAGACAAGGCCAGCCAACTAACCCAAACTGTCTATTTAACAGTCATTAAATATAATGAATAGAAAATACCACTTAATGGCATTAAAAACTATCAATTACGACCCAACACAACCTGACCGGGGTGTCACAAGTCACGAGCATCTAAAGAAGACTGAACACCACTACAGGGCCATTAGTATATATAAAATAAAAACTGGAGCTCAAAAGATGAAGTCCGGTGCCGCGAACGCTGGCGGTCACCTTGCTCTGCTACAATAGTAATATCATCAATCAGCTAATAACCCGCTGCCCGGTGAACAATACCTGCAATTGCACGTGAGGTGCAGGGAGTAAAGTGAGTATTCCAACTTAGTGAGTAATAAAAGTAAATAACAACTGAGCAGTGAGAAATCCCGTAAAGCAACCAACATGCTGTATAGAAGCCGGGTACAATTTTCTAAGAAAGATAGTGGAATATGTGATATCTTTAGAAATGGCTTGGCTCAGTTCAAATCCCTTTTGAAAATGGTCTTTTCAATAATTACAAAAATGAATTCAAACAGTTAGTGCTGATAGGCACAGAAAATTCGCCCCTCGGGCATAAATACTACAGTATAACAGGTAAGAAGGCAAATAAGTATGCAAGATGAGCACATAAAAGTTTGCCCCTCGGGCACAGCTCAAACCAGTATCAGCCCCTCGGGCACAGTGTCACATCACTCAGATCAGTATCAGCCCATCGGGCTCAGTATCAGTCACACAGTACAACATCAACCCCTCGGGCTCACTCTCACTCATATGGGTACCCGCGCTCGCTGTGGGTGTGCAGACTCTGGAGGGGCTCCTACAGCCCAAGCGCTATCAATAAGGCCTGAAAGCCTGAACAATATCAATGCGAGGCCTGAAAGCCTGCTCATAATACACTCG
>MU719981.1:15735-91306 GCA_026770625.1 Nicotiana glauca
TCAGTCAAAATTCAAGGTTGAGTAAAAATATAGTTGAGTTCATGAAACATTGTAATTCAAATGGACTGAGTTCAAATAATATTTCAAATAGTGAGGAAAACAGTGATGATAGCTTACAAGAAGTTCAAACAGTCAGTAATAAGCCCCAAATATGGCAATAAGCCCAAGTCATAGTGAAAAACAACATGTCATAATCAAATACGCGTTAAAATAAAAAACCGGGACAGACCAAGTCTCAATCCCCAACGGTTCTCTACCCCACGCTTACTATCCGGCATGCAAGTCACCTCCATATAGCACTACGGTGTGCAAATCCGGGGTTTTAAACCCTCAAGATATCATTTACAATCATTACTCACCTCGAACCGGTAAAATTCCTCGCTCGCCACGCCTTTGCCCCGCAAATTGGCCTCCACGCGCGTCGAATCTAACCAAAATCAGAGCGAATGCATTACAATGTGACAAGGGAACAATACCCAATCGAAAACAATCGTAATATAGCAAAAATCCCGAAACTAACAAAACCCGAGCCTTGGGCCCGCTTCTCGAAAAATTACAAAACTCACATTACCGGATTCCTCGTCTCTCCACGAGTCCTTACATACCAAGAACTCCCAAATCCGAGCTCAAATGACCTATCAAATCCTAATTCGAAACATCAAAACTCAAGCCCTAGCTTTACCCCCTTTTTAATGAATTTCAACCAATTTCCATGTTAATACCATAAAATTGAATAATTAGGCCATGGAACTTACCTCTAATCCTTCTCCCTTGAATCCCTCTTCAAAATCGCCTCAAAGCTCTCAAAATCGCTCCACAATGGAGGAAAAATGACATAAGTTCGCGGATGAAATAATGATATAAAACCTTCTGCCAACAGCGATTTTCGCTTCTGCGGCTAAATAACCGCACATGCGACCAAATGACCGCTTATGCGGTCACACTTAAAATACCCTAGACCGCTTATGCGGTCTAGAACCGCTTCTGCGGTCGCCGCATTTGCGGATCCATGACCGCTTCTGCGGAAAAGGGTTCCCAGACCCAAATCCGCTTATGCGACCCAACCGCCGCATCTGCGGAACCGCTTATGCGGCCCCTTTTTCCGCAGATGCGGAAACAACAGAACCATCAAACCTCTTCCATGCAACAAACTCCAAATTTACCGTTTAACCACCCGAAATTACCCCGAGGCCCCCGGGACCTCAACCAAAAGCATATATATGATCTATTACCTTATTCAAACTTGCTCGAATCATCAAATCACTATAGTTAACATAAAAAATCATCAAATTTCACCAAATCAAAGCCTAAGTTCTTCATGAACTTCCGAAATGCCCTTTCGATCAAATCCCGACCAAACGATGTTCGAATGACCTAAAAATTTGCACACATATCCAAAATCACCCAACGAAGCTACTGCGACTCTCGGAACTCCATTCCGACCCTCAGATCAAAATCTCACCTATCAACCGGAATTCGCCAAAATTCTAACTTCGCCAATTCAAGCCTAATTCTACACCGGACTTCCAAAATCAATTCCGATCGCACTCCTATGTCACAAATCATTCCCCTAAGCTGACCGAATCGCCGGAAGTCACATCCGAGCCCTCTAACTCATAAGTCAACGTCCGGTTGACTTTTCCAACTTAAAAGAGACTAAGTGTCTCATTTCTTATCAAAACCAATCTAGTTCAACTCTAACACCCCAAATACTGATAATGAAACATGAAGAAGCATAAAATGGGGTAAATGGAGCAGTAACACATGAGGCGACGGGTCGGGTCATCACATCCTCCCCAACTTAAACAAAATAAACGCTTGTCCTTGAGCGTACCCAGAGTTGTCCTAGAAGCCAACCAATAGCTGAGTGACCTTACCAAGCATATAACCGGGGTGATCCTACGTCACCCTACCTCGTATAGGTCTGACAACACCATATAGATGAAATTTCACAGTCCATCTAAACCATAACCGTAGAACCACATTGCACTTTCCGGAATCATACCCAAAATCAGAACCTCACATCAATATTCAGAATAAACTCGAACTAACTATAATAAACCATGCCTGCAACCTCAGGTGAAATCATGCAATATACCACACAATCCAACACTCGAAACGATAGTCACTATTTATAGCAGTTGCCCCCAAATACTCAATTACTAATAGGAACCTCTTGTTAGCTAAAGTCTTATTCCATCACTTTCATATACTGCCAACGATAAATAAAACACGCGATAAACCGTAACCATTCCTCAGGTCACCCATACATGAAGCCACTTCCTTGTTAACTAATACCACAACAGATTTCCGGGCCAAACCTCAATATAAACCCTCTAATCAGCTGAAATCACATCTGTTCGCATTCATTAATGACTCCAACGATCACCTCGAATTCAACGCACCACTCGGGTGAAATGACACCTCATCACATGCTTAAGTCCCAACTTGCATAATCTACGCACCAATGATGGGCGGTCTGAACATACTCAAATCATGACAAATGACTCCAACAAAAGAGTTGTAACTCAAACTCCTCAGTACCATCACAACACAAGGCTGAGACCCCGTCCCACATCATAGAAATAGAATACCTGAACCTACCTCGGAGGGTCTAATCTCCACGTAGCCTCGCTACAATGCGCGATCTTATCCAAACACTGTTACACATGAATCACCTCTAGTCGCTATGCTTAAAATAGATAGCCACACACAGATTGATGTCTGAAACCAAGCAATCCATCACACCCACGGTGAAGCATGTAATATACACCATTCAATCCTAAAAGGACACAACTGATGCGCCATTCACCGAGCAACACCCAATACAGACTTTCCTCAGAAACCAGGAAGCAAGACATACCAAGTAACATATGGAAAACTATCCTCAACATCACGCTGTTGCGGCGTGCAACCCGATCCAGATAACATACGCATGGAGGCATGCCACCCGATCCACACCCATATCTCACAGAGAGAGATTCCCATCGAGCCAAATTATAACAAAATACCGAGCATCAGTCGTAAGCATACTGAGTGCATAATAATATCTACTTATAGCGTTGTAAGCTGCAAAACTCAACTTCCACTATGAATCTCGATAGCACCGCACTATATGTGCCTACAGTCCGAAAATCATAACGCCTCACAGCGTAGAAAAAACAACTCATAGATCTCTCCCCAGACCTCTAACAAGATCAATAATGATAGATTCAACCTATCCCTCAATAATACATATCGGGGCCAACCAAGCCATCTCAATCTGAATACGTAGCCACATCGGCCTGCCAACGAACTCAATACCAAGAAGCCTGAAGCTGCTCCTTCCATTTTTATCACTCATGCCGGAGCCGTACGATACTGTGCCCGGCGCCAAATAAATGCCGAAATCCAAAATCTCGCCTGACGACATGCTCAGCCATAAGGAACGCATCCGAAAAAAGAGTCCTTCAATACCAGAACTGAATCAATGGTAGAAACCTCTGCAATGACATCCACCACAAAGGCCCAATTAAGAAAAGCAATCCTTCCCAGCCGTCCGCTGGTCTTTGGGATACAAATCTCTTCGTTAGAGCATAATATGATGCACTCCGACACACAACCTGTGGCATTTTCTGACATAACCCATAGTACAATAGTCTAGAATAACCCAAAACTGAGACAATCGGTATACACCCCAACATCATATCCACAATCTAATATACCAAGCAAAGAAAGATCCACTCGGGTCTCCAAACCCCAATAGCCGCTAAACGGTACCAGTACACACCATCCACGACCACTACATAGTCTGAGCATGAGAACTCCCAGCCTCCAGCTCCACATAGCACATGAATTACTATACCTGATCCCAAATTCTGCAGTATAAATACATATTACACCTCGAGTACCCAATCATTCTTCAAAGATATTCTAAAATTCTCCTGTGCCATCAAACACACTCAGATATCAGTAGTCGATCTAGCAAGAAAGTGCTGCAATCCTACCGAAGTATCATCATTCCAATCACATTACCCTTCTTTCGAGACGTATACTCTCGTCAAATCACTTCCAATTAGCAGTGCCATTTCCTTGATTACCTGAGGCTACCCGTTGCCTAGGAATTTTATAAACTTCTTTTCAGAACTGAACTGTAACCCTTCCAACCAAGACCTTCCGTCAATCCTATCTAGAAGAAGAATAATTATACATTCCATGCTTCGCATGCCCGTAGGCAACATATACTTCTCTAAACCGCGGTAAAACCCAACAGGAACTCTCTCTCCCAGTTCCAACTTCGCGAGCTAAACTGTCAAGACTGAATCCTTCTATACTAACCGAGCTAAGCAAGCTGTCAGGACTCAAAAGTTTTGCTGCACAATACCTATAAAAGCTCATCACCTCGAACACATACAAAGAATTAATCATACCCTTACCATACCAATTCGGCCTATTATCCAGCTATTCCGTCTATCAAATTTCTTTTTTTTTATTCATCATCAACTTGATATTCTTCCTTGTTGTAGCATCACAATGCCTCAATCCAGGCCTACCACACGAGACTCGAACATAAGACCACACTGTTTCAAACCCATGAGCCACTGAATACACTCTTAACCGTTCCCAGAAATACCACATTCCAGAGTACTTTACCCCGAAGAACTTCCTGCGAATCTGGAATTCGTTACCATTACTTTCCAAATACTGATGCATAGAATCCCATACTTAACATAATATACCACAAGTCTTGATCTTTTCTAATGAAAACACAGTCCCTAGCCACATACACAACCTTAAGACACCTAATTATTACATGCCAAATATTGAACACAATAAAACCATTCTCGAGAGTCATTCACTCCTACTCCAACTGCAAATTACCTGTCTTAATGAACATAACCACTCGTGCCTTATTAGCACTCTGACACCATAGGATTGATCTCATTCCAATACAAGAGAACATCTTCCTTGTCTATACACTGAGCATTCTTTATCAACAACAGCTCACAGACATCCTATTATTTCCTCACATCTACGAAGCACCATATAACCTTTACCAAAATTTTGCTTCACTCGTGCCATCCTCGGCTCATTTTCTGCAACCAGGACTGATCCGCCAGCCTACCTAGAAACAAAACTAACATAGATCCTACCCGTGCAATCAGCTAATCAATAGCAACCTCCCCAACTTGGCTCGAAGCCATCTATCAGGACACATTTAATAACCCATAATACTTTTACTCTAATGATGCCACAATATTACAGTGAGATTAAACTCAAATCATCTACTAGTTTATGAAAACACAGATCCTCGGATACTGAAATCCTCTACAAACCTCGCATTCATCCCCACATCAGCTGAGTCCACTCTTTGAAGTGACCCAAATTTTCAAATTACAACACTTACCTTTCAATTTCACATGAGATCTTTTACCAATATACATAAGAATAGTACCCCTTAAGAACACTCCGCAGGAGATAACCCACTTGCTTCACCTCAGTTTAGTACTCCAGCACACCTTCTACCATTATACACATATCACAGCCATTAAGTCATCCTGAGTCTAAACTCATACCGCCACACGTAATGCACTTTACTTCCCAACTAGGAGATACAAAAATATTCTTCACACGCCCATAACTCGGGCTACACATCGAATCACAATAAGAATCGAACACTTAACAGTTCATCTATTATCCAACAGACTTCTTCGTCACTACCAAGTCATATAGATACATCTTGCAGTTCTAACATACTCAGCACATGGATATCCAATCGCCATTCCGGCTAACAAGGACAATACTGAACATATAAGTTCAAAACACTTGCTTACACAATTAGCACCTCAGTGCTCAAGCCATAGGCATAGATCCGGACTCAAGTCCTCCAGACTGGCCCAATATCAAATTCTCGGAGATCGCATCTCACCCCTTGATCGGGGAATCACAAGCCATCAGGGCACATACAATACTGAGCGCTCATGTGCGCATACAGACGTGAGGAAGGAAATTTCAAGAATTATATCTCAAGCTAAATCAAGTACACATGATAAGAATTCCAAGAAAGTGAATTTTCCTAAAGGTTCTGCAGCCTCTCGAGGATAAATACAAACGTCTCCGTACCGATCCACGAGACTCTACTAAACCTGCTCATGACTCCTGAGACCTAGTAACCTAGGCTCTGATACCAACTTGTTACAACCCAATTTCCAAACCTGGTCGTGATGGCGCCTCTCATGAAGACAAGGCCAGCCAACTAACCCAAATCATCTATTTAATAGTCATTAAACATAATGAATAGAAAATACCACTTAATTGCATTAAAAACTATCAATTACGACCCAACACAACCCGACCGGGGTGTCACAAGTCACGAGCATCTAAAGAAGACTGAACACCACTACATGGCCATTAGTATATATAAAATAAAAACTGGAGTTCAAAAGATGAAGTCCGGTGCCACGAACGGTGGCGGTCACCTTGCTCTTCTACAATAGTTATATCTTCAATTAGCTAATAACCCGCTGCCGGATGAACAATACCTGCAACTGCACGCGAGGTGCAGGGAGTAAAGTGAGTATTCCAACTCTGTGAGTAATAAAAGTAAATAACAACTGAGCAGTGAGAAATCCCGTAAAGCAACCAACATGCTGTCTAGAAGCCGGGTACAATTTACTAAGAAAGATAGTGAAATATGTGATATCTTTAGAAATACCTTGGCTCAGTTCAAATCCCTTTTGATAATGGTCTTTTCAATAATTACAAAAATGATTTCAAACAGTTAGTGCTGATAGGCACAGAAAATTCGCCCCTCGGGCATAAATACTACAGTATAACAGGTAAGAAGGCAAATAAGTATGCAAGATGAGGACATAAAAGTTCGCCCCTCGGGCACAACTCAAACCAGTATCAGCCCCTCAAGCACAGTGTCACATCACTCAGATCAGTATCAGCCCCTCGGGCTCAGTATCAGTCACACAGTACAACATCAGCCCCTCGGGCTCACTCTCACTCATATGGGTACCCGCGCTCACTGTGGGTGTGTAGACTCCGGAGGGGCTCCTACAGCCCAAGCACTATCAATAAGGCCTAAAAGCCTGAATAATATCAATGCGAGGCCTGAAAGCCTGCTCATAATACACTCGAGGCCTGAAAGCCTCCTCACCAATCACTCGAGGCCTGAAAGCCTCCTCACCAATAACTCGAGGCCTGAAAGCCTCCTCACCAATCACTCGAGGCCGGAAAGCCTCCTCACCAATCACTCGAGGCCGGAAAGCCTCCTCACCAATCACTCATCAGATCCTCAATCATGGACCACGGCCTCAATCAGTCCAAAATAGTCATAAGCCCCTCGGGCATCATTAAAATAAAAATGCTCAGTTCAAACAATAGTTCAAATATCAGTTAAAACTCAAGGTTGAGTAAAAATACAGCTGAGTTCATGAAACAGTGTAATTCAAATGGACTGAGTTCAAATACTATTTCAAATAGTGAGGAAAACAGTGATGATAGCTCACAAGAAGTACAAACAGTCAGTAAGAAGCCCCAAATATGGCAATAAGCCCAAGTCATAGTGAAACACAACATGTCATAATCAAATACGCGGTAAAATAAAAAATCAGGACGGACCAAGTTGCAATCCCCAACAGTGCTCTATCCCACGCTCGCTATCCAGCATGCAAGTCACCTCAATATAGCACTACGGTGTGCAAATCCGGGGTTTCAGACTCTCAACATATAATTTACAATCATTACTCACCTCGAATCGATAAAATTCCTCGCTCGCGATGCCTTTGCCCCGCAAATTGGCCTCCACGCACATCGAATCTAACCAAAATCAGAGCGAATGCATTATAATATGCCAAGGGAATAACACCCAATCGAAAACAATCGTAATATAGCAAAAATCCCGAAACTAACAAAACCCGAGCCCCGGGCCCGCTTCTCAAAAAATTACAAAACTCACATTACCGGATTCCTCGTCTCGCCACGAGTCCATACATACCAAGAACTCTCAAATTCGAGCTCAAATGTCCTATCAAATCCTAATTTGAAACATCAAAACTCAAGCCTCAGCTTTACCCCCATTTTAATGAATTTCAACCAATTTCCATGTTAATTCTACCATAAACTTGAATAATTAGGCCAAGGAACTTACCTCTAATCCTTCTCCCTTGAATCCCTCTTCAAAATCGCTCCACAATGGAGGAAAAATGACATAAGTTCGCGGATGAAATAATGATATAAAACCTTCTACCAACAGCGATTTTCGCTTCTGCGGCTAAATAACCGCACCTGTGGTCACCGCACATGCGACTAAACGACCGCTTATGCGGTCACACTTAAAATCCCTTGGACCGCTTATGCGATCGTCGCATTTGCGGATCCGATACCGCTTCTGCGGAAAAGGGTTCCCTGACCCAAATCCGCTTCTGTGACTTAACCGCCGCATCTGCGGAACCACTTATGCGGGTTTTTCCGCAGACCTTGACTCTCTCCAAAGCATCCTGAACCAAATCTGTGCCCAATAGTATAACCTCGCATGGCTTGAACCAACCTACTAGAGATCTACATTGCCTACCATATAAGGCCTCATACGGTGCAATCTGAATGTTGTACTGATAGCTATTGTTGTAGGCAAACTGCGCCAATGGCAAGAATGATCCCAAGAACCTCCAAACTCAATCATACACGCAAGGAGCATATCCTCAAGAAGCAGAATAGTGTGCTCGAACTGTCTGTCCATCTTAGGGTGAAATGCTATGCTCAACTCCACCCGAGTCCCCAACTCCGGTGGTACAGCTCCCAAGAACCGTGATGTAAACTAATTAACTCTATCTAAAATGATGGAAAATGGAATACCATGTAGCTGCATAATCTCCCGAATATAAATCTCCGCCAACCTCTTCCAGGAATAGGTAGTACATACAGGGATTAAATAGGTGGAATTGGTCAGCCGATCCACAATCACCCAAATAGCATTGAACTTTCTCAATGTCCGTGGGAGCCCAACTATTGAGTCCATGGTGATCCACTCCCACTTCCACTCCAAAAATCCCTATCTGTTGAGGTAACCCGCCTAGTCTCTGGTGCAAATTAAGATACTTCTGCCTGAACCGATTCTGCAAAGTTCAGTGATCAGTATAAATGTCACAAGGCACACAGTACAATTAATGATGCCAAATCTTCAAGGTGTGAACAATAGCAGCTAACTCAAGGTCGTGAACAGGGTAATTCTTCTCATGTATCTTCAACTATCTAGACGTGTAAGAAATCACCCTACCGTCCTGCATCAACACCGCACCGAGGCTAATCCTCGAGGCATCACAATAGACTGTATAAGACCCCGAACCTGTAGGCAATATAAAAACTTGGGTTGTAGTCAAAGTTGTCTTGAGCTTCTGAAATCTCATCTCACACTCCTGCATTCACTGAAACGGACCACCCTTCTGGATCAACCAGGTCATAGGGGCTGCAATCGATGAGAACCCCTCCACAAAACGACGGTAGTAGCCCACCAACCCAAGGAAACTACGTATCTTCGTAGATGAGGATGGTCTGGGCCAACTCTACACGACCTCTATCTTCTTCATATCCACCTGAATACCCTCACTCGATATTAAGTGGCCTAAGAATGCCACTAAATCTAACCAAAACTCACATTTTAAGAACATAGCATATAACTTCTTCTCTCTCAGATTCTGAAGCATAGTCCTTAGATGCTGCTCATGACCTTCTCGACTCAGGGAATATACCAAAATATCATCAATAAGGATAATGACGAACGAGTCAATATACAGCTAGATCACACTGTGCATCGAATCATTAAAGGTTGCTGGGGCATTGGTTTGCCGAATGACATCACAAGGAACTCGTAATGACCATACCGAGTCCTGAAAGCAGTCTTCGGGATATCTGGCTCCCGAATCTTCAACACTGATGGTAACTTGAGCACAATTCAATCTTAGAGAACATTTGTGTGCCCTGAAGCTGGTCAAACAGATCATCAATACAAGGCAAAGGATAACGGTTCTTCACTGTAAGTTTATTCAACTGGCGATAATCAATACACATACGTATAGAACCATCCTTTTTTTCTTCACAAACAAGACAGGAACACCCCAAGGTGATACACTGGGTCGAATAAAATCCTTATCAGGCAAATTCCTCTAACTGATCCTTCAACTTAACTGAAGGTGTGACCTCATCCTTAGTCCATAATCTTAGGACATGACCCAAACTTCAACATCTGACATTCGTCATAAGACCCGAATTCCACATCATCACGCTGCATTAATCTTATTTCAACACTCTTCAACTTTTAATAATGCTTAAATACTTCAAAATTTTCCCGTGATGTTACATTCTCCCCCACTTAGGGTCATTCATCCTCAAATACACAACCATAACTTATCTCTTTCTTCACACATCTTAATGTACCAAACATTTTCTAACTCCCAAATTGTTTTAAGAAATTTCGGTAGAGTCTCCCCTGTAATTGAGACTATCCATCTATTAGAGTAACACCAAAACAACTCCTAACAACACATTCATAACTCAATAAATCACCATAATGTACATATTAACAATGCTAAACTCTGCATTACAAGTATGACATTATCGTAATGATATTTGGACTTGAAACACATCATATGTATGCCCATAACCACGTCTCTGGCCATAATAGTTGTTCATAAACCACAACATTGCCAATTAACCTTATATTAACAAAAATCTCATTTCAAACCTCCACTTTATTCACAATGAGGCATGGATACCTCATAATTACTTACCCGAATTAACGAGTCACATTTAACGCCACTTGGGCGCCCATCTCACAGGCTAAAACTCAATGTTTACAACACAAAAATGGTTGAATATGAACAAAAATATTCAAGAATTGTCGAATAAGCCTAACAGGCATGACTCCCATTTAAAATATAGTACAATTTTTTTAATTTAAAAAAAGAGAATTTTAAACACATAAACTTTTCACCACCAGGACCTCGTCCTTATATAACGTCCACCGCAGCTTGTATCCCGGTTTAAAATATTTCACATTATATAAAAAATAATGTGAGGACGGTATTTGCACATTGTGCCAACTGAAAATTTTCATTTCCTTTCTTTCTTCTTTTAAATAATTTCCATAAAACAAAATCACAATATATAATGAACCCTCATACCGATAGTGCATATAATTCACAATTGAATTTAATTATCCCGAAATCACATCAAAACCACTATAGTAAGTAATAAAAAGTCACTTTTAGCCTTACAACTATTTTTAGTGACCAACACATAATGATAGAAATAACTATCTCCATATAATAATCCAACACGAGTATTCACATAAGTAGATTTCAGGATTATGAAGCTCACTCATGAGTGGAGCATATTAAGAGGACTTGCCTCGATACTCAGAACCGAATCGATTTAATAAAATTGTTATTTTATAATCACATCGAGATCAAACTTTTAATGACAACATTTGGTGTAGTGACACTAGCCATACCATAGCAATTATATCAATGGGTCGGCCCCCCACCTCTTAGGCGCCATCTACCTTCTTGTTCTGCATCTCTAACTTGTAGCGTATATAGATTAGTAATTATAATGAAGTGTATCTACTGAGTGTTCTGATTAAATAGAGCACTACTAGTATTCTGAAATTGTTTCCATGTCCTTGCATCATCCCATACAAATCTCAGCTTTTACTCATATACAAGTTTCAGAGGATCTTTGGACACCACAGAAATACATCTCAAGCCAAATCTGATATGACATAGGGCCCCAAAATTTGATCGTTGATAGTGGACTCCCTTCACTTGGCGCAAAGCCATAAAGAAACATTCTGATAATTTACAATACTAACCTTTATCGCTCGTACGACACCATCATAAGACACCTCAAACCACTCGTTAGGCACATGCCATCCTTATGACAGTTAAACTCACTTCCTCCAGTATCTCGGCTGCTAGTTGTACCCTTCGCTAATAGAAATCTCATGTGAAACACAATCTCTAATAACACCAACTATCTTTAGATATATATCCACCTTGTGACTCTACCATGATCATGATGATTAGGCAATTAAGTGAACCTTTTTAAGTCCGTACTTATCAACCAGATGCCAGAACATATTGCATCCCCATGTGTACAACTAAACTCCTACATTATCGATATGGATGACACGCGGTAACAAAGATTGAGAAATTCTTGGCTCCCTTATAATCCTTCTGTAGCATCACGAACCGCTGGTGCATAATTGATACCGAGTGCGCAATTTTAATAAACGAATGGATGCAAAAGAAACATATGATATAGGATCCAAACTGAATAAATGCCACGCGATAAGGAATGAAATGAAGTGGACTTTTCCTAACGATTACATAACCTCTTGTAGATAAGCACAGACGTCTCCGTACCGATTAGCAAGACTCTAATAAACCGGCTTGTGATATGAACCTAGCGCTATGATACCAACTTGTCACGACCCCTGATCACCCTCCGTGAACTATCGTGAAGGCACCTAGTTTTTACGACTAGGTAAGCTTAACAATGTTGAACATAAGCAAAACTTGCTGAAGAAATAACCAAAAACCCATAAATAACCGAAATAAGTAGTATATAAAATGCCGCTCGGCATACACAATACTTAACTTCTCAAAACCAATACATACTACCAAAACTCGAAAACCCATGAATCACAAGCTAAGAAATACTACCTAGCTCTAACTTAGGAATGTCTAACAAGAATAGAGAATACAGAAGGGCTAATACTAATGCAGGAATAGAAAGAGACTCCTCGATCTGCGGACGCGACAGATATACCTCGAAGTCACTAGAGCAGTCGCCTCGCCTCAGGGGTGATAGGACTTTTCACGACCCTAACTCCGAACCTAGTCGTGATGATGCCTCTTGTGAAGACAAGGCCAGCCAGTCCAACACAATAAATATCTTCAAGCAGTTAATTAACATAAGACAGTTTAAAACATGATTTAGTAGCAATAGTTCAGGGAATTTAAAGATAACAATAATGGAAAACCATCCCGACACAACCCTAACCAGGGTGTCACAAGTCACGAGCAACTAATGATCTTGATACAAGTCTACTAAATACGAAAAATCCAATATAATAGTTTAAAGAACATAGAAATAATAAGCTAAGAGAAGCACGAGGGTTGCGGATTCCAACAACTACCTCGTAATCTCTGAAACACCGCCTAGATTGGGAGGATCAACACTCAGGAGCAGAATCTGCTATGCCTGAACCTGCACACACGGTGTCGGGAATAATGTGAGTACTCCAATCCAGTGACTAAAAAATATAAATAATGGTTGAAAGCAAGAAAACATGCAGAAACATAAAGCATTCTATACAGAAGCATTAAAAGTCAGTTAAGAACAGTAAGTCAATAAAATATCAAGAGAAATCCCTTTTTAACAGGTAAATAACAAGTAGATATCCGCCCCTCGGGCACAGTATCAATCACTCAAAATAGTATCAGCCCCTCGGGCTCACTGTCAGAACAATATTAGCCCATCGGGCTCACTCTCAGATCACAATGGGTACCCGTGCTCACTGCGGGTGTAAAGACATCGGAGGGGCCCTTACGGTCCAAGCGCAATTTCAAGCCATCTCATGGCATCAACTCTCGGCTCTCGGCCCCAAATCACTCAAGCCACCTCGTGGCGTATATATGTATCTCAGGCCCTCGGCCTCATATTACTCAGTGTATCCTCACATCTAGCCCTCGGCCGCACTCAGTCCGAAAATTATCACAAGCCCCTCAGGCATTAATAAAACAGTAGTTCTCAACCTAAAACATCATTTAAAAATATCATTTAAGCCTTAAATCTGAGAAAAAGTGGCTGAGTTGTAAAACAGTGGAAATAGCATGACTGAGTTCAAGTAATAAGTCAATACAATGGGGAAATAGTGATAAAAATCCTCGAAGGGTTCAAATAGATGGCACGATGCCCAAATATGGCAATCGGCCCAAATCATGATGATAACAAATAATTTTCAGTCAAGTACGCGGTAAATCATCAATCGGGACGGACCAAGTCACAATCGCCAATAGTAAACGACCCCACTCTCTTCATCAAGCGCGTGTCTCACCTCAATATAGCACTACGATATGCAATCCGGGGTTTCGAACCCTCAGGACATCATTTACAATCATTACTTACCTCGAACCGGCTAAATCTGTACCTCGCGATGCCTTTGCCCCTCAAATCGCCTTCCACGCACATTAAATCTATCCAAAATAAGAACGAATACGTCACAATATACTAAGGGAACAAAGCGCAAGCGAAAAGGATCCAAAAATATAAAAAATCCCGAAATTTACAAATCCCGAGCCTTGGGCCCACTTCTCAAAACTTAGAAATTTTCACATTTTCTTATCACCCCACGAGTCTATGCATATAAAGAACACCAAAATCAAAGTCCAAATGAACCCTCAAATCCCAAATCAAAAATCCATAATTCCAAGCCCCAGTTCTTCCATTTTTGTTCAAGTTTCCATGAATTTCTAGATAGATTTCACAATAGAATCAAGTTTTAGTTCCGAAATTCTTACCTCCAAACGTTTCTCCTTGAATCCCTCTTTAATCTCCGTCAAAATCCCTTCAAAACGAGCAGCTATGGTGGAAAATACTCCTTCCTTCGCAAACAAAACTTCTTTAAAACATTTTGCCCAGGCCTGACATTCCTTCTTCGCGAACGTGGTCAACATCTCGTGTTCGCAAAGCACAAAATTACGTTGACCAATTTTTCCTTCTACGCATTCGCGACCAAGGCCTCACGAAGGCGATGCTTCACCCAGGCGACCTTTGTTAACACAACACCTCTTCCGCGAATGCCAAGCACAACTTGGCTTCCAATACACATGACCCAATTTCTTCTATGTGAATGCAATAGTACTCACGCGAATGTGATGAACTGGACTTGCTACCCTTCGCAAATGCTAGCCTGCTAGAGAATGTGAAGGCAAAATTCTTAGCTTACTCTTCGTGAACACGAGGGTCCTCCCGCGAACGCGAAGACCAAAAGTCTACAACAGCTGAACCTGCAATTCCTGTAATTCTCTAAGGCACGAAATAATCCAATTGACCACCCGAAACTCACCTGAAGCCCCTGGGACCTCCACCAAAAGCACCAACACATCCTAAAACCTTATTCAAACTTGTTCCAATCATCAAAACACCTTGAACAACATCAAATTACCCAAAACTCATCGAATTCAAGCCTTAGTTTTCTAAAAACTTTCGAAATATGCTTTCGATAAAAAACCCAATCAAACCATGTTCGAATGACTTGAAATCTTTCACACACATCCCAAATGACATAACAAAGCTATTGCAACTCTCGGAATTCCATTCCGACTCCCGAATCAAAATCTCACCTATCAACCAGCAATCGCCAAAATATCAACTTCTCCAATTCAAGCCTATTTCTACACCGGACCTCCAAAACCAATTCCAATCACAATCCTAAGTCATAAATCACTTCCCAAAGTTAATTGAGCCATCGGAACTCATATCCGAGCCCTCTAACACCTAAGTCAATATCTAGTTGACTTTTTCAACTTAAACCTTCTTAAAAGAGACTAAGTTTCTCATTCCTTGCCAAATCCACTCCGAACACAAACTAATCAACTTGATCACATAAAACATGGATAACGAAGCATAAAGAAGCAGAAATAAGGGAAACAGAGTGGTAACTCATGAGATGACTGGCCGGGTCGTCACATCCTCCCCAACTTAAACAAACGTTCATCCTCAAATGAGTCAAGAAACATACATGAAGCCTCAAATAGGTGAGGATATCTGCTCCGCATCTCCCGCTTGGTCTCCCAGGTAGCCTTCTCCATAGGCCAATCTCTCCACTACACCTTCACTAAAGCTACATACTTTGACCACAACTTCCGAACCTAATGATCCAAAATGGTTGATGGCTCTACATCATAAGTCAAATCACCCTCCAACTGAACCGTACTGAAATCTAGAACATGGGGCGGGTCTCCAATATACTTTCGGAGCATAGAAACATGGAAAATCGGATGCATAATCGACAAGCTGGGTGGCAAAGAAAGCTCATAAGCCACCTCCCCAATCCTCCGAAGTACCTCAAAAGGCCCAATGAACCACAAAGTCAACTTCCCTTTCTTTTCGAATCTCATAACACCCTTCGTGGGTGAAACCTTCAATAGGACCTTCTCACAAACCATGTAGGACACATCTCGAACCTTCCTGTCCGCATAACTCTTTTGCCTCGACTGCACCATACGAAGCCTACCCTGAATTACCTTCACTTTATCTAAAGCATCCTAAACCAAATCTGTCCCCAATAGCCTAGCCTCACCGGGCTCGAACCAACCAACTGGAGATCTACATCGCCTCCCGTTCAAAGCCTCATATGGAGCCATCTGAATACTTGACTGGTAGTTGTTGTTATAAGCAAACTCTGCAAGCAATAGAAACTGATCCCATGACCCTCCGAAAATAATAACACAAGCGCGTAGCATATCCTCCAATATCTGAATAGTGCACTCGGACTGCCCGTCCGTCTTAGGGTGAAAAGTTATGCTCAATCGCACCTGAGTACCCAACTCTCGCTAAACAGACTTCCAAAACTAGGAAGTAAACTGAGTGCCCCGATCTGATATGATGGAAACTGGGACACCATGCAACCGAAAAATGTCCCGAATATATATCTCTGCCAGCCGCTCTGAAGAATAAGTAGTACAAATAGGAATAAAGTGCATGGACTTGGTCAGCCTGTCTACAATCACCCAAATAGCATCGAACTTCTTCAAAGTTCGTGGGAGTCCAGTAACAAAGTCCTTAGTGATCCTCTCCCACTTCCACTCGGGAATAACCGTCAACTGAAGCAAGACACCCGGTCTCTGATGCTCATATTTCACTTGCTGACAATTGAGACACCGAGCTACAAATCCCACAATATCTTTCTTCATACTCCACCACCAGTAATGGTGTCTAAGATCCTGATACATCTTCACGGCACCCGGATGAATGGAATACTGCAAGTTATGTGCCTCTTCTACATCAACTCCCGAAGCCCATCTACATTGGGCACACAAATCTGGCCCTGCATCCTCAACACTCTATCATCACCAATGGTCACATCTCTAGCATCATTATGCTGAACTCTGTCCTTAAGGACAAGCAAATGCGGATCATCATATTGGCGCTCTCTGATGCGATCATATAAAGAAGATCGAGATACCACACAAGCCAATGCCCGACTAGGCTCAGAAATATCCAACCTCACAAATCGATTGGCCAAATCCTGAACATCAACCGCAAAAGGTCTCTCCGCAACTGAAATATATGCCATACTTCTCATACTCACTGCCTTTCGGCTTAAAGCATCGGCCACCACATTAGCATTTCCGTATGGTACAATATAGTGATATCATAATCCTTAAGCAACTCCAACCATCTCCACTGTCTCAAATTAAGATCCTTTTGCTTGAAAAAATGCTGAAGACTGCGATGATCAGTGAATACCTCACAAGACAGCCATACAAGTAATGCCTCCAAATCTTCAATACGTGAACTATGGCAGCCAACACCAGATCATAAACATGGTAGTTCTTCTCCTTGGGCTTTTCCTGACGAGAAGCATAAGCAATAACTCTACCCTCCTGCATCAACACACAACCAATCCCTACTCTCGAGGCATCACAATAGACTATGTGTGAATTTGAAGCTGATGGCAAAACCAATACTGGAGTTGTGGTCAAAGTTGTCTTGAGCTTCTGAAAGCTCTCCTCACACTCGTCCGACCATACAAATGAAGCACCCTTCTGAGTCAACTTGGTCAAGGGCGATGCGATAGATGAGAATCCCTGAAAAAACCAGCGATAATAGCCTGCCAAACCAAGAAAACTACGAATCTTCCTGGCTGAGGACGGTCTGGGCCAACTCTGAACTGCCTCTATATTCTTTGGGTCAGCTTGAATACCCTCAATGGACACCACGTGCCCCAAGAATACTACTGACCGGAGCCAAAACTCACACTTGGAGAACTTTGCATAAATCTTCTCCTCCCTCAATCTCTGCAACATAAGCCTCAAATGCTCTTTGTGCTCTTCCTGATTACACGAATATACTAGAATATCATCAATGAAGACTATAACAAATGAAATCAATATAAGGCCGGAACACGTTGTTCATCAGATGCATGGACGTTGTTGGGGCATTGGTCAGCCCAAAAGACATAACCAGGAACTCATAGTGACCAGATCTGGTCCTGAAGTTATCTTGAGAATATCTGAATCCCTGATCTTCAATTGGTGATAACCCGAAGAGAGATAAATCTTGGAGAACACCCTTGCTCCTTGAAGCTGGTAAAATAAATCATCAATATGAGGCAGGGGGTACTTGTTCTTAATTGTTACCTTGTTCAATTGCCTATAATCGATGCACATTCTTATAGTGCTATCCTTCTTCTTCACAAACAGAACTGGCACATCCCAAGGTGACACATTAGGCCGGATAAACCCCTTATCTAGGAGTTCCTAAAGCTGCTCCTTTAACTACTTCAACTTTGCCGGTGCCATATGATATGGAGGAATAGAAATGGGCTGAGTGCCCAGCACCAGGTTAATACCAAAAATCAATATCCCTATTCGGTGGCATGCCCGACAGGTCTACCGGAAATACATCAGAGAAATCCATCACAACTAGGACAAAATCAATACTGGGAGCCTCAGCTCCAACATCCCCCACGAAGGCAAGATACGAGAGACAACCCTTCCCAAAAATATGTTGGGCTTTCAAGAAAGAGATCACTCTACTAGGAACATAATCAGTCACACCATGCCACTCGATCAGAGGTACACCCGGCATAGCCAAAGTGACTGTCTTAGCATGATAGTCTAGAATAGCACGACATAGAGATAACCAATCCATGCACAAAATTATATCAAAAACCACATACTTAGTAAAAAAAGATCAACTCGGGTCTCCGGACGCCCAACAATCACCACACATGACCGGTACACACGGTCTACAACAACAGTATCGCCCACCGGGGTAGATACATGAACAGGTAAAACAAGAAACTCCCGAGGCGTACCCAAATAATGAGCAAAGTATAAAGACACATAAGAAAAGGTGGAACTAGGATCAAATAATACAAAGGCATCTTTGTGGAAGACTGAAATAATACCTGAAATGACAGCGTCAGAGGCAATGGCATCGAATCTGCTTGGCATAACATAAAAATGGGCCTGGCCACCGCCTGATCGACCTCCCCCTTTAGGGCTACCCCTGGCTGCCTGACCTCTACCCCTAGCTGGTTGGGCAGGTGATGATGTAACTGGAGCAGAAGTCGAGGGCTGACCCCTCTACTAGGATGAACTAGCAATATGAAGAGGACATGGCCTCCACACATGCCCAAACTCTCCACACTCAAAACAACTCCCAGGTACTGGAGGAGGGGACTGAAGGGAACCCCTCGTACCTGAGTGACTAGCAGATGGACTCGGCATAGACGAACCCTGAGCCGATGGGGCACGAGATGAAATCTGAGTGTGGAGGGTGCTAAGTGATGGCAGGCCCTACTGAAACCCATGATAACCACGACCTGAAGATGCCCCGCGATACTCTGGACGGGCTGACTGAGCAGGCCTGAAAGAACGACCTCTACCATGGTGGAACTGGCCCCTCGAAGGAGCACACTATAATGTCCAGATCCTCGAGGCCTCTTGGCCTCTCTCTCCTTTCGCTAATGACGACGAACCGTCTTAATCTCACAAGCGATATCAACCACATCCTCGAACGTAGCACCCGTCACTCTCTCTCTGGTCATAAGAATATGAAGATGATAATTAAGGCCATAAAAAATCTCCTAATCCTCTCACAGTCTGTCAGAACCATCCAGACAGGATGACGAGCCAACTCAGAAAACCTCTACTCATAATATGACACTGTCATATCTCCCTATCGCAGCCACTCAAACTGTCTGCGCAGCTCCTCCCTGCAGGATTGCGGTACATACTTCTCTAAGAAAAGAGTGGAGAACTGCTTCCAAGTAAGAGGCACTGTACCAACCAGCCTACGCCTCGTGTACACATCCCACCAAGTGAAGGTAGCCCCAAAAAATTGGAAGGTGGTAAATGCCACGCCACTAGACTAAAGAATCCTTGTTGTACGGAGCATCCACTGACACTTATATAGAAAACCCCGGGCATCCTCGCCCTTAGCACCACCGAATAAGGGAGGCTAGAGTTTACCAAACCTCTCAAGACGATGTTGCTCATCATCCCGCAAAACTAGTACCATGAACTCTTGGGCTAGTGCAACCGGTTGGGCTGGAGGTGCCTCCGTTGTCTATAGTCCCTGTACTACCTACTCAGGTGTACGAGCAGCGGGGTCTGATTGCCTACCCCGACCTATGAAGTAGCTGCTACTGTAGTGGTTGAAACTGCCTAAGCTAGGCCATTGCAAATTGTCAAGATCTGTGCCGAAGCCTCCTGTAGACCTGGGATCACGATGGGCATAATTGGTGATGCTGGAGCATGATCCTGAGCTGTGGTAGGTGGTGGATCAACAGGTGCTACCCTCACTGCCCTACCTCTGCCACGACCACGACCGCGTCCACGACCTCTAGTGGCCTCAGCGGGTGGAACTGGTGGTCGTCCACCTCATTCGGTAGATCACATCCTCACCATCTGTGAGAGAATAGAATAACAGAAGTTTAGTTCTTGGATCAGCATGTTCGCACGACAAAAATTTCAAGAATATGAAGTTTTTTTTCCTAAAATGTTTTGCAGCCTCTCGAGGATAAATACAAATATCTCCGTACCGATCCGCGAGACCCTACTAAACCCCCTCATGACTCGTGAGACCTATGTAACCTAGGCTCTAATACAACCTTGTCACGACCCTAACCCCGAACCCGATCGTGATGGAGCCTTTGGTGAAGACAAGGCCAGCCAGTCCAACACAATACATCTCTTCAAGCAGTTAATTAAAATAATACAGTTTAAAATATAATTTAGTAGCAATAGTTCGCTGAATTTAAAGATAACAATAATGGAAAACCATCCCGTCACAGCTCTAACTAGGGTTTCACAAGTCATGAGCAACTAATGATCCTGATAAAAGTCTACTAAATACAAAAAATCTGGTACAATTGTTTGAAGAACATAGAAATAATAAGATTCAGCACTGAGGAGCGAAATCTACTATGCCTGAATTTGTACACACGGTACATGGAGTAATGTGAGTACTTTCACCCAGCAAGTAATAAATATAAATAATGGCTAAAAGCAATAAAACACGCAAAAACCCAAAGCATTCTATACAGAAGCAGTAAAAATCACTTAAGAACAGTAAGTCAAAAAAATATCAAGTGAAATAATTTGGCAGGTGAATAACAAGTAGATATCTGCCCCCGGGCACAATATCAATCACTCAGAACAGTATCAGCCCCTTGGGTTCACTCTTAGAACAATATTATCCCCTCGGGCTCACTCTTAGATTACAATGGGTATCCGCGCTCACTGGGGGTGTACAGACTCCGGAGAGACCCCTTACGACCCAAGCGCAATATCAAACTATCTCGTGGCATCAACTCTCATCTCTCCGCCTCACATCAGTCAAGCCACCTCGTGGCGTATATATGTATCTCAGGCCCTCGGCCTTATATCACTTAGTGTATCCTCACATCTGTCCCTCGGCCGCACTCAGTCCGAAAAGCATTACAAGCCCATCGCGCATTAATAAAACAGTAGTTCTCAGCCCAAAACATCATTTTAAAATATTATTTAAGTCTCAAATCTGAGTAAAATTGGCTGAGTTGTAAAACAGTGAAAATAGCATGACTGAGTTCAAGTAATAAGTCAATACA
This sequence comes from Nicotiana glauca, assembly GCA_026770625.1. NCBI lineage: Eukaryota > Viridiplantae > Streptophyta > Magnoliopsida > Solanales > Solanaceae > Nicotiana > Nicotiana glauca. Next base: position 37,607 of record MU719981.1, read on the forward strand.
ATGAGGAAATAATGACAAAAATCCCCAAAGGGTTCAAATAGTTGGCACGAAGCCCAAATATGACAATCAACCCAAATCATCATGATAACAAATATGTTCCAGTCAAATACGCGGTAAATCATCTATCGGTACGGACCAAGTCACAATCCCCAATAGTAAACAACCCCACGCTCTTCATCAAGCGCGTGTCTCACCTCAATATAGCACTACGATGTGCAATCCGAGGTTTCAAACCCTCAAGACATCATTTACAATCATTACTCACCTCGAACCGACTAAATCTCTAGCTCACAATGCCTTTGCCCTCAAATCGGCCTCCACACGCGTTGAATCTATCCAAAATCAGAGTGAATACATCACAATATGCTAATGGAACAAAGTCTAAGTGAAAACAATCGAAAAATATCAAAAATCCTAAAATTTGCAAAACCCGAGCCCTGGGCCCACTTCTTGAAACTCAGAAATTTTTACATCATTAGATTCCTTATCATCCCACGAGTCTATGCATATAAAGAATACCAAAATCAGAGTCCAAATGACACCTCAAATCCCAAATAAAAAATCCAAAATTCCAAGCCCTAGTTCTTCCATTTTTGTTCAAGTTTCCATGAATTTCTAGATAGATTTCACAATAGAATCAAGTTTTAGTTCCGAAATTCTTACCTCCAAAGGTTTCTCCTTGAATCCCTCTTTAATCTCCGTAAAAAATCCTTCAAAATGAGCAGCTATGGTGGAAAATACTCCCACCTTCGCGAACAATACATCTTTAAAACATTTTGCCCAGGCCTAACATTCCTTCTTCGCGAACGCGGTCTACATTTCGCGTTCGCGAAGAACAAAATTGCGTTAACAAATTTTTCCTTCTACGCATTCGCGACCAAGGCCTCACGAAGCGAACACGGCACCTCTTTCGCGAACACGAAGCTCAACTTGGCTTCTAATACACATGACCCAATTTCTTCTATGCGAATGCGACCCTACTCTCGCGAACGCAATGAATAGGACTCGCTACCCTTTGCGAACGCGTAGCCTGTTCGTGAATGCGAAGGCCAAATTCCCACATTCCTCAGTTTACTCTTCGTGAACGCTAGGGTCCTCCTGCGAACGTGAAGACCAAAAGTTTGCAACAACTGAACCTGCAATTCCTGCAATTCTCTAAGGCATGAAATGGTCCAATTGACTACCCGAAACTCACCTGAGGCCCCCAGGACCTCAACCAAAGGCACCAACACATCCTAAAACCTTATTCAAACTTGTTCCAATCATCAAAACACCTCGAAAACATCAAATTACCTAAAACTCATCGAATTCAAGCCTAATATTTCTAAAACTTCCGAAATACGCTTTCGATCAAAATACCCAACCAAATTGTGCCCGAATGACCTAAAATTTTGCACACACATCCCAAACGACATAACGAAGCTAATGTAACTCTTGTAATTCCAATCCGACCCCCGGATCAAAATCTCACCTATCAATCAGAAATCGCTAAAATATCAACTTCGCTAACTTTGCTGGTGCCATACGATATGGCGGAATAGAAACAGGCTAAGTGCCCGACACCAGGTCAATACCAAAATCAATATCCCTGTCCGGTGGCATGCCCGGCAGGTTTGCAAGAAATACATCAGAGAAATCTGTCACAACTGGGACAAAATCAATACTTGGAGACTCAGCTCCAACATCCCTCACAAAGGCAAGATACGAGAGACAACCCTTCCCAACAATACGCTAGGATTTCAAGAAAGAGATAACTCTACTAGGAACATAATCAGTCACACCATGCCACCCGATTAGAGGTGCACCCGGCATAGCCAAAGTGACTGTCTTAGCATGACAGTCTAGAATAGCACGACATGGAGATAACCAATCCATACCCAAAATTACATCAAAAACCACCATACTTAGTAATAAAAGATAAACTCGGGTTGCCAGACCCCCAATAATCACCACACATAACCGGTACACACGGTCTACAACAACAGTATCGCCCATTATGGTAGATATATGAACAGGTAAAGCAAGAAACTCCCGGGGCGAACCCAAATAATGAGCAAAGTACGAAGACACATAAGAAAAGGTGGAACCAGGATAAAATAATACAGAGGCATCTCTGTGGCTGACTGAAATAATACCTGAAATGACAGCATCGGAGGTAATGGCATTGAATTTGCCTGGCATAGCATAAAAATGGGCCTGGTCGTTGCCTGATCGACCTCCCCCTCTAGGGCGACCCTTGGCTGCCTGATCTCCACCCCTAGATGGCTGGGCGGGTGATGAAGTAACAAGAGCATAAGTCAAGGTCTGACCCCTCTGCCGGGATGAACTAGTAACATGACAAGGACATGGCCTCCACACATTCCCAAACTCTCCACACTCAAAATAACTCCCATGTACTAGAGGAGGGGACTGAAGGGAACCCCTCGCACCTGAGTGACTAGAAGATGCACTAGGAATAGAAAAACCCTGAGCTGATGGGGCACGGGATGAAATTTGAGTGGGGAGGGTGCTGAGTGAAGGCATGCCCTGTTGAGACCCATGATAACCATGATCTGAAGATGCCCCGTGATACTCTGGACGGGCTGACTGAGCAGGCCTGAAAGAACGACCTCTACCACAGTGGAACTGGACCCTCGAAGGAGCACATTATAATTGCCCTATCCTCGAGGCCTCTTGGCCTCCCTCTCTTCTCGCTCCTGACGGCGAACCATCTTAATATCACAAGCGATATAGACCACCTCCTCGAACATAGCACCTGTGACTCTCTCTCTTTGGTCATAAGAATACGGAGATGATAATTAAGGCCATCAACAAATCTCCTGATCCTCTCACGATCTGTCAGAACCATCCAGACTGCATGACGAGCCAACTTAGAAAGCCTCGACTCATACTATGACATCGTCATATCCCTCTATCGCAGCCTTTCAAACTATCTGCGCAGCTCCTCTATGTAGGACAGTGGTACATACTTCTCCAAGAAGAGAGTGGAGAATCGCTTCCAAGTAAGGGGCGCTGCACCAACCGGCCTACGCCTCTTGTACACCTCCCACCAAGTGAAGGTAGCCCCAGAAAACTAAAAGGCGGTAAATGCCACGCCACTAGACTAAAGAATCCTTGTTGTACGGAGCATCCGCTGACACTTATCTAGAAAACCCAGGGCATCCTCGCCCTTAGCACGACTGAATAACGGAGGCTGGAGTCTACCAAACCTCTCAAGATGACGTTGCTCATCATCTTGCAAAACTGGTACCATGAACTCCTGGGCTGGTGCAACCGGCTGGGCTGGAGGTGCCTCCGGTGTCTATAGTCCGTGCACTTCCTGCTCAGGTATGCGAGCAGCTGGGGTCTGATTGCCTCCTCCGGCATGTGAAGTAGCTGCTGATGTACTGGCTGAAACTGCCTGAGCCAGGCCAATATAAACTGTCAAGATCTGTACCGAAGCCTCCTGTAGACCCGGGATCACAATAGGAACAACTGGTTCTGCTGGAGCCTGATCCTGAGCTAGGGCAACACTCAGGAGCGGAATCTACTATGCCTGAATCTGTACACACAGTCCATGGAGTAATGTGAGTATTCCAATCCAGTGAGTAATAAATATAAATAATGGCTGAAAGCAATAAAACACGCAAAAATAAAAAGCATTCTATACAGAAGCAGTAAAAATCACTTAAGAACAGTAAGTCAATAAAATATCAAGTGAAATCCCTTTTTAGCAAGTAAAACGGGTAATTTGGCAGGTAAATAACAAGTAGATATCCTCCCCTCAGGCACAGTATCAATCACTCAGAACAGTATCAGCCCCTTGGGCTCACTCTCAGAACAATATCATCCCCTCAGGATCACTCTTAGATCACAATGGGTACTCGCGCTCACTGGAGGTGTACAGACTCCGGAAAGGCCCCTTACGAACCAAGCGCAATATCAAACCATCTCGTGGTATCAACTCTCGGCTCTCCACCTTACATCACTCAAGCCACCTCATGGCGTATATATGTATCGCACGCCCTCGACCTCATATCACTCAGTGTTTCCTCACATATGGCCCTTGGCCGCACTCAGTCCGAAAATCATCACAAGCCCCTCGGGCATTAATAAAATAGTAGTTCTCTGCCCAAAACATCATTTAAGTCTCAAATCTGAGTAAAAGTGGCTGAGTTGTAAAACAGTGGAAATAACATGACTGGGTTCAAGTAATAAGTCAATACAGTGAGGAAATAATGTAAAAATCCCCGAAGGGTTCAAATAGTTGGTACGAATCCCAAACATGGCAATCAGCCCAAATCATGATGATAACAAATATGTTTCACTCAAATACGCGGTAAATCATCAATCGGTACAGGCCAAGTCACAATCTCCAATAGTAAACGACCCCACGCTCTTCATCAAGCGCATGTCTCACCTCTATATAGCAGTACGATGCACAATTCGGGGTTTCAAACCCTCAGAATATCATTTACAATTATTACTTACCTCGAACCGGCGAAATCTCTAGCTCGCGATGCCTTTGCCCCTCCAATCGTCCTCCACACGCGTCAAATCTATCCAAAATCAGAATGAATACATCACAATATGCTAAGGGAACAAAGCCCAAGAGAAAACAATCAATAACGGGAACAAATCCCAAGCCACAAGCCCACTTCTCAAAACTCAGAAATTATTACATCAACGGGTTCCTTACCCTCCCAGGAGTTCATATATACCAAAAGTTCTTAAATTCGACCTCAAATGGTCCGTCAAATCCCCAAATCATATTTCAAAATCCCAAGCCCTAGTTTCTTCCATTTTTAGCTTAAGTTCCATGAATTTCTAGGTTAATTTCACAATAGAATCACATTTTAGGTTCAAAAATCTTAACTCCAATCAATTCTCCTCGAATTCCTCTGTAATCACCTTCAAAAAGCTCTCAAAATGCTCAACTATGGAGGAAAAATGACTCAGGATCGCGGATGAAATGTTTTATAAACTTTCTGCCCAGTTCTCATATCTATTCATCGCTTTCGCGACCTCAGCCTCGCGAACGCGAAGCATATTTTTGAATTAGCCAAAATTAACATTATGCGAACGTGACTCACCCTCCGCGAACATGATTCTTCAGACTTTACACTTACGCGAACGCGTTCCCTTACACGCGAACGCGAAGAACAATTGCTCTTCGACCCCATTTCCTTATACGCGAATACGACAACCTTACGTGGACGCGAAGCACCACCTCCCAACCTTACGCGAACGCGAAGTCACTTATGCGAACGCGAAGGGAAAATTTCTTGTCTTCCGAATTCCTTCTACGCATTTGCGACTCACCCTGCGCGAACGCGATGGGTTAATCTCTGCAGCACCTGAACTCCCAAAATTTGCAACTTTTAAACTTCAAAAATGGTCTGATTGACTATCTGAAACTCACCCGAGGCCTCCGGGACCTCAACCAAAAGTACCACCACATCCTTAAACCTCATTCAAACTTGTTCCAATCATCAAAACGCTCAAACAACATCAAATTACCCAAAACTCATCGAATTCAAGCCTAAGTTTTTCTAAAAAATTTCTGAAATACACTTTCGATCAAAAACCCAACCAAACCACGTCCGAATAACCTGAAATTTTGCACACACATCCCAAATAACATAATGAACTTATAACAACTCTCAGAATTCCATTCCCACCCTCGGATGAAAATCTCACCTACCATCCATAAATTGCCAAAATCCTAACTTCGCCAATTCAAGCCTAATTCTACATCCAACCTCCAAAACCCCTTCCGATCACACTCCTGAGTAATAAATCACCTCCCGAAGCTAATCGAACCATTGGAACTCACACCCGAGCCCTCTAACATATCAGTCAACATTCAATTGACTTTCCCAACTTAAGTTACCTTAAAAGAGACTAAGTGTCTCATTTCTTACCAAATCCACTCCGAATGCAAACTAATCAACTTGATGACATAAAAAACGGATAACGAAGCATAAAGAAGCAGAAATGGGGGAAACAGAGCGGTAACTCATGAGATGACTGGCTGGGTCGTCACATCCTCCCCAACTTAAACAAACGTTCGTCTTCGAACGTGCCCAAATTTGTTCCAAAAGCCAACCAATCGCTTAATAACCTTACCATGCATGTACCCGGGGGTAATCCCACGTCACCCTATCTCATATAGGTCCGACAACACATTGCAACTAAAATTTCATAACCCAATCCAGCCCATAAGCCTTATAACCACATTTCCACTTACGAAACCATTTGCAAGATCACAATCTCACATCTATACCCAGAATAAGCCCGAACAAGATGTAATCACCCATACTTGCAATCTTCAGTGCAATCACACGATATACCACATAACTCAAACACTCGTACCGATAACTTCTGTTCACAGCAACTACCCATAACAATCATATATTGGTAGAAAACCTCTTATCAACTAAAGTCTCATTCCAACACTTTCATACACTGCCAACGATAGATGAAATACACCATAAACCACGACCATTCATGAAGCCACTTCTCTTTTGGCAAATTCCATAGCAATTTTCGAGTTGAACCTCGATATTATACTTCCAACAAGCTGAAATCAAATTCGTTCGTATTCATTAATGATCCCAACGATCTCCCCTAATCCAACACACCACGTTGGTGACATAACACATCAATATAGGTCTAAGCCACAACTTGCATAATACGCGCACCAATAAGCAACGGTCCGAACATACTCAAATCATGAAAATGACTCAAATGAAAGAGTTGTACCTCAAGCTCACCAGTACCATCACAACACAAGTCTTAGAACCCGTCTCACATCATAGAAATAAAACACATGAATCTACCCCAAAAGGTCATATCTCCATGTAGCTTCGCTATAATGCGCGATCCTATCCAAACACTGCTCCACATGAAACACCTCAAATCACTATGCTCAAAATTGACAGCGGCACAATATGATGTCTGGAACCAAAGCAAGTCATTACACCCACGGCGAAAACAAATAGCATATACCACGCAACCCGATGGGATATGACCGATACACCATTCACCGAGAAACACCCAATTACTTTCCCGCTCGGCTTCCACTATGAGACCCCAAATAAACCGCACCATATGTGCCCATAACCAGCAAATCACAACACCTCGAAACACAAAAAGGTAACTCGTTAGTCTCACCATATTACTAATAAGCTCAATAACAGTCGAATCAACATATCCCTCAATAATAAAATTTGGAGCCACCCAAGCTAACTCAAGTTAGAACACGCATCCACAATGGCCTGCCAACGAACTCATTATCAAGGACACCTGAAGCTGCTCCTTCCACTCTCATAACTCTGTCGGTGCCATATGATATGGTGCCCGGCATCAAATTGATATCGAAATCAACAACCCTGCCGGGCGACATGCCCGACCACAAGAAGCATATCTGAAAAGTCCCTCACCACCTGAACTGAATCAATATGAGGAGCCTCAGCACTGACACTCATCACAAGAGCCCAAATAAGAAAGACAAATCCTTCCCAGCCGTCCGTTGTGCCTTTGAAATATAAAAATCCCAAATAGGACATAATCCGTCGAACATCGCCACACAATCCGTGACATTTTTTGGTATAACCAACAACGCCGTCTTATCGCAATAGTCCAGAATAACACAACACGGAAACAACCAGTTTGAACCCAATATCACATCCAAGATCTAATGTCTAAGCAATAAAAGGTTCGCTCGGGTCTCCAAACCCTGATAGTCGCTAAATAGTGCTGATATACACGATCTACAACCACAACATAGCCTGAATATGAGAAATTTCGGTCTCTAGCTCCATGTAGCACACAAATCACCATACCAGATCCCAAATTCCGCTGTCCAAATACATATCACACCTCAAATAACCAATCATTCCACGAAGATATTCTAAAATTCCCCCGTGCAATCAAGCAAACTCGATTATCAGCAGTCAATATCTAACAAGAAAATGTCGTAGTACTATCGAAGTACTATCTACTTAATGCCTTTTCTGAAACATATACCCTCATCAAATCACTATGATTAGTAATACCATTCCCTTAATCATCTGAAGATCATTCACCCTAATCATCTGAAGCTCATTTCTCTAATCACGTAAAACTGGCCGTGCTGCCTAAGAATTTTATGATTTTCATTTAGAACTGAACCGTAACCTTACACACGCAAATCTCAATCCTCTACAACATATCGCATATACCATACCACCCTAGGATAATATGAGAACTTAATCTCCCTTCCGAGCCATAAAAATCTACGTACTTAACTAGTCAAGAACATTCCATTGGTCCCACCTAGAAGAAAATCACTATACATCCCATGCTCCACATGCACATAGAAAATATACATCTTCAAATCGCAGTAAAAACCATCAAGAACTCTCCGAGTTCCCCTTGCACAAATCAGACCTACCAGGACTGAATCTTTCTAACTCGACCAAGCTAAGAAAGCCGTCAAAACCTAAGAGCATTGTCGCAAAATGCTTGTAGGAACTCATTACCTCAAACACACACAAGGAACAAATCATATTTTTACCATGCCGGTCCGGTCTACTACCAAATTATCCCATCTATCTAAATTTCCTTCTGATTCATCTTCAACTTGATATTTCCTTTTTGCTGTAGCACCACAATCATCAACTCAAACTTACCACATGGAACCAAGCATAAAGCCACACCGTCTAAGGCTTATACGTCGCTGAATACTTTCTTAAAATTTCCCAAAAACACCACATTCTAGAATACTTTACTTTGAAGAACTTCGTGTGAATCTAAATCTGTTACCTTTACTTTCCTGATACTGATACATAGAATCCCATAATTAACATAGAAATACCACAAGTCTTGACCTCTTCCAATGAAAACTCAGTTTCTAACCATGTATACAACTTTAAAACACCTGATTGTTACATGTAGAATCTTGAACACATTCGAACCATTCTCGAGAGTCATTTACTCTATTTATATTGCAATTAGCCTTATCAAATGAACAGAACCACCTATGCCTCATTAACACTCTGACACCGCAGGATACGACCTCATCTTAATACAAACAAGCATATTCCTGCTCTATGCTCCGAGCATTCTTTACCAACAACTTAAGACATCCTGTGATTTTCACACACCTACGAAGCACCATACAACCTTGTCAAAAATTTCCTTCACTCGAACTATCCTCGACTTCAATCTCCGTGAGCCATCACTGACTCACCAACATGCCTCAAACTGGAACCAACATAGCACCTAATTGTGCAATCAACTTAATCAATAGCAAACTCCCCCACTTGGCTCAAAGCCATAGATCAAAACACACCCAATAACTCATAACACATATACTCTATTGCTGCCATAATATCATAGTGAGATTAAACTCAATCCTTCATAAGCTCGCAAACACAGACCATCTGGTACTTTAAATCTTCTGCAAATCTCGCATTCACCCTCGCAACAGTCAATCTCACTCTCTAGGCTACCCAATTTAGATTTCAACACATAAAGTCTTCACTTGTAAATGAGATCTTCTAATAGACAACATAAGGAACACACAACCTTAGAACACTCTGCAGGAGATAATCCACCTGTTTTGCCTCCAACTAACATTTCTGTATACCTTCCACCGTCACAAGCATTACGCAGTCACTTGATCTTCCCGAGTCTGGACTCATACCACAACATGAAATTTACTTCACTCCTAACTAGGAACATGGAAAGATTCTTCACACTCCCATAACTCGGGCTATACTTCGAATCGAGATAGAATTCAAGCATCTATTAGTTATTCCATCATTCAATAGACCCTTCTCATCGCTTCCAAATCACATGGATAAACATCGCAATACTAACATACTCGTCACATATCCACAGTCGTCACTTCTACTAACAGGGACACTATCGAACATATAAGTTAAAACACTTGTTCACACAATCCGCACCTCGGTGCTCAAACCATAGGAAAAGATCCGGCCTCAAGTCCTCTAGGCTGGCCCAACATAAACTCACAGATATCACATCTCGCCCCTCAATCGGGAATCACAAGCCATCAAGGCACATCTGATACTGAGCGCTCATACGTGCATGTAAACGCGTGGAAGGAATTGCAAGAGTTACTTTTCAAGCTGAATCAAGGACGCATGATAAGAATTCAAGAATGTGAAGTTTTCCTAAAGGTTCGACAGCCTCTCAAGGATAAATATAGACGTCTCCGTACCAATCCACGAGACTCTACTAAACTTGCTTATGACTCATGAGACCTATGTAACCTAGGCTCTGATACCAACTTGTCACGACCCTAAACCCATATCCAATTGTGATAATTCCTCTCGTGAAGACAAGGCCAGCCGACACATCTCAAATTGGAAGTCAACAGCTAAACAACAATAAAGCTGGCTAGAACATTATTTAATAATTACTAAACAGAATATGACACCATAACAATGCGGAAGTACAACCCAAACATAGCCCAATACCGGGGTGTCACAAGTCACAAGCAACTATTAAAATACATAGAATAGGACAAATAAACAAAAAGGGAAAAAAGCGGTGCTGCGAACGCTGGCAGCCACCTTGCTAAACTCCGATGACTCAGCCTTTGATCAGCTCAAAACCTGCTACCGGGTAAATAAATACTTATATATGCATATGAGGTGCATGGAGTAAAGTGAGTAATAAAGGTAAATAACAACTGAGCAGTAAGAAATCACGTAAGGCAAATCATCGTGTTGTATTGAAGTAGTATAAAACCCCTTGAGAGAAGTAGTGAAGCTGTGAAATCTTTAGAAAATATCTTAGCTCATTTTAAACCTCTTTTGAAAATGAATTTTTCAATATTTATGCAAATGAATGCAAAACATTTAGTGCAGATAAGCACAGAAATCCACCCCTCGGGCTCAACACTCAACCAACAGGTAATGCCAGGTAATTAGGAAGATAACACATAAAGTAATACAATCAACAAGTAATGGCAGACAATTGAAATAAAGTAAACACATACACATAGGATAGTACCAGCCCCTTGTGCTCACTCTCAGAACACTCGCAGCCCCTCGGGCTCACTTTGTGATCACAATGGGTACCTGTGCTTACTGGGAGTGTGCAGATTCCGGGAGGGTCACCTTACGACCCAAAGGCAATATCAAGCCATCTCGTGGCATCAAATCTAGGCCCTCATCCTCATATCACTCAAGACACCTCGTGGCATATATATGTATCTCAAGCCCTCAGCCTCATATCACTCGGTGTATCCTCACATTTGGCCCTCGGCTGCACTCAGTCAGAAAATCATCACAAGCCCCTCGGGAATTAGTAAAATACTATTTCTCAGCCCAAAACGTCATTTATAAATATCTTTAAGTCTCAAAACTGAGTCAAAATGGCTGAGTTGTAAAAAAGTGGAAAACAGTATGAATGAGTTCAAGTAATAAGTCAAAATAGTAAGGAAACAGTTATAATAATCCTCGAAGGGTTCAAATAGTTGGCACGAAACCCAAATATGGCAATCATCCCAAATCATGATGATAACAAGTAAGTTTCAGTCAAATACATGGTAAATTCATCAATCGGGACGGACCAAGTCACAATCCCCAACGGTGCTCTACCCCACTCTTACTATCCTGCGTGCAAGTCACCTCAATATAGCACTACAATATGCAATCGAGGGTTTCAAATCCTTAGAATATCATTTACAATCATTACTCACCTCGAATCGGTAAAATCTCTAGCTCGCGACGCCTTTGCCCCTCAAATCGGCCTCCACGCGCATCGAATCTATCCAAAATCAGAACGAATACATCATAATATGCTAAGTGAACAAAGCCCAAGAAAAAACAATCAATAACAGGCACAAATCCCGAAATTACCAAAACCCAAGCCCCGGGACCACTTCTCTAAACTCGGAAATTTTTACATCAAAGGGTTCCTTATCCTCCCACGAATTCATACATACCAAAAGTTCTTAAATCCGACCTCAAATGGTCCGTCAAATCCCCAAATCAAATTTCAAAATCCTAAGCCCTAGTTTCTTCTATTTTAGCTTAAGTTCCATGAATTTCTAGATTAATTTCACAATAGAATCACGTGTTAGGTTCAAAAATCTCACCTCCAATCAATTCTCCTCGAATCCCTCTTTAATCACCTTCAAAAAGCTCTCAAAATGCTCAGCTATGGAGGAAAAATGACTCAAAATGACGGATGAAATATTTTATTAACTTTCTGCCCAGTTATAATATCTCTTCATCGCGTTCGCGACCTCAGCCTCATGAATGCGAAGCACATTTTTGTATTAGCCAAAATTAACCTTACGCGAACGCGACTCTCCCTCGTGAACGCGAAGCACATTTTTGAATTAGCCAAAATTAACCTTACGCGAATGCGACTCACTCTCTGTGAATGCAATGCTTCAGGCTTTACACTTACGTGAACGCATTACCTCACACGCGAACGCGAAAAACAATTGCTCTTGGACCCCATTTCCTTATACGCGAACACGATAGCCTTACGCGGACGCGAAGCACAAGCTCCCAGTCTTACGCGAACGCAAAGCCACCTATGCGAACGCGAAGGGAAAACATCTTACTTTCCAAATTCCTTCTATGCGTTCGCGACTTACCCTATGCAAACGCGAAGGGTTAATCTCTACAACACCTGAACTCCCAAAATCTACAACTTTTAAACTTCAAAAATGGTCCGATTGACCATCCGAAACTCATCTGAGGTCCTCAGGACTTCAACCAAAAGTACCAACACATCCTAAAACTGTATTCAAACTTGTTTCAACCATCAAACACATCAAACCACATCAACTTACCCAAAACTCATCGAATTCAAGCCTAAGTTTTCTAAAAGACTTCTGAAATATGCTTTCGATCAAAAACCCAACCAAACCACGTCTGAATGACTTAAAATTTTGTAAACACATCCCAAAAAACATAATGAAGCTACAGCAACTCTCGGAATTCCATTCCGACCCTCGGATCAAAATCTCACCTACCATTCAGAAATCGCCAAAATACTAATTTCGCCAATTCAAGCCTAACTCTACATCGGACCTCCAAAACGACTTCCGATTGCACTCCTAAGTCATAAAACACCTCTCGAAGCTAACCAAACCATCGGAACTCACATCTGATCCCTCTAACACATAAGTCCACGTTCGATTGACTTTTCCAACTTAAGCTTCCTTAAAAGAGACTAAGTGTCTCATTTCTTACCAAATCCACTCCGAATGAAAACTAATCAACTTGATCACATAAAAGACAGATATCAAAGCATAAAGAAGAAGAAATGGGGAAATGGAGAGACGAATGGTCGGGTCATCACAATAATATAGGATGAAGTGCTTAAAGCTAAGCGTCAAACGATCGAAACAATTGACTGGATTTTTAGAGATATATTGGATATAAATGAACCATTTGGTAGAAAAGTAATGGTGTGGGAGGTGATTTCTTTCAAGTACTACCAATAGTATCAAAATCAATGAAAGCAGGGAATGTAAAAGCTAGCTTGCTAGAATTATACTTGTGGACTCAAATAAAAAAGATTCAAATGACAAGAAATATATAAGTAAGAACAAGCCCAAAATTCAATGACTTCTTGCTTCGTGTTGGAAACAAAGAAGAGTATCCGATAAAAGACGATTTAGTTCTTCCATAACACTTGGTTATCAACCCCAATGGTAAGAGTAGCGCATTTAATAGGGATATATTTCCATCATTAGATTAAAATGCGATTCGTGCAAATTACATAATAGAGATTAAAGAGATATCTTAGCTAGCAAAAATGAATATGTTGATCAACTAAATAAAAGTTTGATTGTTAAGTTTTATGGTAAACAAAATATTTTACAAGTTTTGACTCAGCAGAAGTGATACCAACTATTACTACCAAGAAGAATACTTAAATACTTAATACCAAATGACTTTCTACGATACATATTTATTTTCAAGTTGGTTATTTTTTATATGTTAGTGTCACCGTATCTACAATAGACTAAGTTAATGTAACGACCCGATTGGTCGTTTTGAGGTCTACCATATCGTTCAGCAGTCTGAGGCCATGAACAACTTCATTTAAGGTATCATGACTTGTACGTGTGGTCGAAATTAAGTTTCGGGAAGTTCAGAGTTGATTTGGAAAGAGAATTCTCATTTCGGAAGCTTAAAGTTGAAAGAATTAACTAGGATTGGAATTTTGAGTAAGCGCCCTCAGAATTGAGATTTGAAGATTCCAGCAAGTTCATATGATAATTTCAGACTTGGGCGTATGCCCGGATCTGGTTTTAGATGACCTGGGAGCGTTTTGGCGCATATTGTGGAAGTTAGCATTTTGGAAGAAATTTCATAAGTTTGGCTTGAAGTGAATTTTAGTGTTATCGATGTCCGTTTGGGATTCCGAGTCTAGGAGCAGCCCCATATGGTGAATCTGGAGTTGGGAGCGCGATCGGAAGTGAATTCGGAGGTCCGTAGGTTATTTTGGACTTATTTGGCTAAAGATAGAAATTTGAAGGTTTTTAAGAAGTTTGATCGGAAGTGGACTTTTTGATATTGGGTTTGGAATACTATTCTGAAAGTTGGAGTAGGTCCATAATGTCGAATATCACTTGTGTGCAATATTTGAGGTCAATCGGACGTGATTTGATAGGTTTAAACATCAAATATAGAAGTTTGAAATTCTAAAGTTCATTAAGTTTTGATTGGAGGTCGATTCATGATTTTAGTGTTGTTTGATATTATTTAATGTCTCAATCAAGTCCATAATGTGTTTTGGGATTGGTTGGTAGGTTTGGTTGAGGTCCTGGGGGGCCTTGGGCATATTCCGGGTGATTAAAGGATTGAAATTTGGAATTTTGGATAGCTGAAGGGTCTGGTTGCTGGTATAACCGCTTCTGTGGTAGGTTAACCGTAGAAGAGGGGAAGGGAACCGCATAAGCGGTTGGCGGTGAAGGGAGCCGGGACCGCAGATGTGGTCATATTTCCGCAGAAGTAGATTTTGGTTAGGGGCTCTTGTACCGTAGATGCGGTCAAGGTTCCGCAGAAGCAGGACTGCACCTGCGGAAGGAGAAAGGGCAGCCTAGGGAAGACTATAGAAGTGGTATTTTAACCGCACCTGCGGAACCGCAGAAAGGGTCAAGTGACCTCAGGTGCGGAAATTGCTGAGGCAGTGAGGTCTTTTAAGATCCGGGTTTGGGTTTATTTCAACCCCATTTTTCTTCCATTGGAGCCGATGAGGAGTAGCTTGGAGTTTCCTCACTTGTCATGAAGTAAGTAATTTATGCTAGATTTGAGTTAAATACAAAGTTTATATATGGATTTAGGCAAGGAATTTGTAGAAAAACTTGGGGTTTGAGGGAAGACCTAGAAAACTAGTATTCTTGGATTTTGACCACGATTTTGGGTTTGAACTTAAGAGAAAATTATATATTTAAGTTTGTGAGTTTTTGGGTAAAATTTATCTTCAAGAAATTTTGGATTTCGAGCACGTGAGCCCGAGGGCGTTTTCGTCAACTTTTTGATCGGGGTTAGAAATTGTTATAAATTAGATTGTAATGAGTACCTTAGCATATATTAATGGATCTACATAATTATTGGCTAGTTTTGGAGCATTGTGCGTCGATTCGAGTCTTCGGAAAGGCATGGAATGGCGGTTATGAATCTTCCGAGCAAGGTGAGTTTCCTTTCTAACCTTGTAAGAGGGAATTATCCCCATATATGAGTTAATTGGTTATGTGCTCCTATTTGTGGGGGCTACGTACGCACGAGGTGACGAGATTCCATGCGTAGCTACTATTATGCTATTGTTCGGGTAGTTTAGTACCCTAAGCATGTTATATTTAGAATATCTAAAACCTTAGTGAAAACTTGAATTGCTTAAATCACATCGAATTAGTAAACGAATTTCTAAACAGATAAAACTTCTTTTTTCTTAAATGGTTAAGGATGATTTGTTTTCTTAGATAATTACTCCGTGTGGACTTCTTGATTGATTGTTTGTGTGTTTATTTATGGAACGGGCTGAATGCCTCAGCAAATTAAATAGATGCATCTATAGGCGCGCTGTCGACCCTCGGCAAGTGCACAGTTATTTTTATTGGATCGGGCCACCACCTCGGCATAATATGTGCATTCTTGCATTGCTTATCTTAAAACTTATTGAAGTTGATATTGCCTTTTTATGGTCTGCTATAAACTAATAAAGATAACAAAAATTAAATCTTGGAATTTCCTTATTATTTGAGAAGATGTTACCTGTTTTCTTGCTCGATGAGTTATAATTGCTAGATAAAACCATGTTTTCCTCACATCTTCACCATATTATTATTGGACCACTAGTAAGTGTCAAAGTTGACCATCTCGTCTCTACTTCTTCGAGATTAGACGGGATACTCATTGAGTACACGTTTTTTTCATACTCATACTACATTTCTGTGCATTTTTGTTGCACATGTATATGTAACTCTAGTGACCTGCTGAGCGTAGCAGCATGGTGGATACGGAGACTTAGGTGAGTTGCATTTCTCGAAGTGACCCACAGTCAGCAGAGTCTCTTTTAATTATCTGTATTTTTTTTCTGTCCAATATTGTGTTTCGTACAATTGTTGTACTTTATTTGATTTTCTTAGAAATTGTTCATGCACTTGTGACGCCGGGTTCTGGGATGGTTTCGAAGTATTTGGTATTATCTGCTTATCATTTAAATTTGATTTGCGATAATTATCTTTTAAATTGCTAAATTTGAAGGAAAATCCTAGATTTCAAAAGTATTAAAATGAGAATTTGATCAAGTAATTTGGGTTGGCTTGCCTGATAGCAGTGTTCGGCGCTATCGCGGCCCTTAGTAGATTTTGGGTCATTACAACATGGCATTAGAGCACTAGGTTCCTAGGGTCTCATGAGTCATGAGCAAGTCTATTAAGGTTTAGCGGATCGGTACGAAGTCGTCTGTACTTATCCTTGGGAGGCTGCAGGGCTGGTAGGCGTACTTCCCTTCTTGATTCCTCTTCGTGCGATTTGATTCCTGTGAGGCTTATGCCTTTGTTTCCTTCCTACTCAATATTACACGACGCAAAGCATTTGCTATTCATCGAGAATTGAAGAATTGTAATGATATTCTGAATATGGTGCGGGATGTTTCTCTCAGTATAGTCGTCTGAGCTATTATCGTTGCCTTGTGGAAGGATATTTTATTATTTCAGTCCAGTAATGGTACTTCTGAAGGCTCTGAGGTGAGGCACAAGTTGCCATGATGCTTATGAACGATTGTTTCGCAGTTGTGATATGATGGTAGGATGTTGCCCACGTGTCGGGGCAGTGGATGACTTGACGAGAGGTTTACTCAGTGCATAATCTAGAGATCCAGTATTTTATTTCCGGTAGGGGAAAGGCAATCGGGCTAAGAATGTGCAGATTGAGGATGGTAGAGTAATGAGACTTGGTACATGTGAGAGTGGTGGATCTTTCTTCTATGAGGGGATGTCGTTGTCTAAATTGAATGCACTAAGTTCGCCGGTGTTGCGATCTTCTACAATTAGCTTTTGGAGCAAGCCATTTTGAAATAGTATCGGAAATGCGGCTGTCAGATATCGTAGGGTGCGGTAGTTCAGGGTTGAATTGGTGTTTCTAATGTCGGTTGTATGGGAAAGATGATCTTCCGAAAGGTATAAAGTTAGCAGCAATTGTGGGTTCAAGTGGCCCGAAGATAGATTTTATTAAGGCAGCAACTGAGCAACAAAGGATGAGGAAAGACATGTGGGAGGTGTCAGGCGGTGGCTAAAATTTCTAGAAGGCCGAGTATAAGATGCCAAGGGTTGAGTAGTCGATTTAGGGTATGGCTTCCGCCAAAGTGGGAGAGTAGCGGAGTTGCACATGGGCTATTATGCGGTAGGAAATTTGATATAATGGGAAGGAGCTGCCGAAAAAAAGAAGGATACAACATAACTTTGAATTGGGAGGATGTTGCCGCAAATTTGATTGATGTCCACGAGGGGTGAATGGACTTGTGCAACTAGAAAGTGAGCTCGGACTCAGGTGGTTTATTCCATGTGAGCAGTTTAGCGGTAGCATAGTTGGTGAAGCTTTTGCAAAGAATTTTATTGGTTATGTAGCAAAGAGATCGGTCGTGCGAATGTGGTTGATGATTCAGAGTATAAAAAGGGTGTTTTACAGAAAGAATCGAGAATTTAGGCGGTTGATTGCGCAATGTTATGTCAATAAAGAGATAAAAAATCTCGGTAAGTTCCAGAGTTATGTAATAGTGGCTTCAAGATAAGTGGGAGAGTCCCACCGCCTATGACGGGGTTGCATAGTTAACTACTTGTGAGGTTCACTACAAGAAAAGCCTTATCTACGACCAACATTCAGAGACGAGTTAATAATCTCGTCTCTAAAAGTATATTTATTGGGACAAGATTATATTGTGGTCCTTAATTTTGTATTCTAATGCGAAGGTACTAAATCTGGTCCCAAAAAAAAATTAGCAACTGGTCCAAAAAGATAATTGAGGGGCCATGAGTAGGAAGAGTGCTGCCAAATATACTATTAGAAATATTAAAAAAATATTATTTTCTAAAATATATGTGCCAAAACCAATATCCTAAAATTAAAAATTCCAAAAATTAGAAGAAACTCTCTGTTTTCCCAAGCTCTGCCCTAGTCTCTATGCGGCCTCTATATTCTCAGCTAAATCAGGAACTCCTCCGACCGGCAAAGGCCACGGCATCAGTGATTTGGGTTCGGCGACTCCTCTTCTCTTCTCTGTATGGCTCTCTCTTCTTTCGTCTCTTTTGTAGTATTATTTTTGTTTAATTTTTTTCATCCTCGTTTGTTTTGATTTAATATAGTGAATCATTCTTCTATAACTATCGACTATCAGCGAATTGGTTCAATTTCATGGGAAAGGAGGTGGTATATAATATTGAATGAAAGGTTGAATATGATGCGTAATTTTGGGATAGAGATTTGCAATTACTGAGAAACCAACCAAATTATGCATTTGGGCGTAACGATTTGTTATTGGAAAATTCGAATACAATATTCTTAGAAATAATACTTTAAATTTCTTAATTCAAGTTACAAAGGTTGGTTGAGGGAATTGTGACTTAGGTCACAAATTCAAGTTCCCATGGCTTAGTTCAATTGGCAAAGGTAACGAATGAGGAAACAAGTGAAATAATAAAAAAAGGCATCCTGGTGCACTAAGCTCCCGCTATGCGCGGGGTTCGGAGAAGGGTCGTACCACAAGGGTCTATCGTATGCAGCTTTACCCTGCATTTTTGCAAGAGGCTGTTTCCATGGCTCGAACATGTGACAAGAAGCACCTAAATTTAGTTTAAGTTATAACATTAATAATTCACGAGGAAAGGAAACAGAGATTTGGTCTTAATGCGACTGGAATCTGAAGCTGAGAATGAATATTAACCGTCCTCTTTAGAGAGCTATAGTAATTTGTTATTCATATTTCTTTTCATATTGCTTGCATAGAGCCATTTATCAACTTGAACAGGAGGGTGATCAGTGATGAATGGTATTCTTTGACTTAACTTCCTTGCATCTGTGATGAAAGCTCAAATTTCCTTGACACAGAGATATGTTTTACACTGACCATGATGGTAGCTCAGATTTCCTTCATTTAATGATTTTTTTATAGTACTAAAAGGTCTATAACAACTGAGAGCAAGCATGTAGGATGTTCAAACTTGTCTTGACTCGGAAATGAGCATTACAGTGGTTTTCTTGTTCTTACCAAACTCAGACAAGTTCAGTTGAGCCGATTATGAGTCGACCTCATGTTGTTATCCTGTGTATTCAGTACATCTATTGGTTATTGAGTCAAGCTCTAACTGAGTATAATAAATTAAGAAAACACACCCATGGAAAAAAAAACAAAAGAAAGAGTGTGTTCAAGCTTGACTACTTATTAACAAAAAAGTTGTCCAAGCTTAGTTTGATGGGTTAACCAGATTAACTATGTTGAAGTATCAGCTAATCAGCTAGTGAGCATTTGCAAATTGACTCATTCTAAATTTATACACTAAATTTAGTTTTGCTCAATAATCAGTATCTATCTTGTTACGTCCTTTATCCTTAGTTTTTCCTATTTTACATCTGTGCTGCTTATGTTGTTTTCAAAGTATAGTGTACAACTAGCTAGTCAAATATTTCTTAGGCATAATGTTTAACTACAGTCTACACATTAAAGTAACAAAATCATGCCTACACCAAATGTGCTCCATGATCCATAAGTGTTTTCACGAAAACTTGATTCTTAAAGTTATGTTAATGGCTAATTTATTTCACTGTTGTTATACTTTATTTTATATAATAGTTATTATCTTGTTGACAACGATTGTAATATCACTTGGTGCTATTTTACATAATAGTTTATCATCATCATCATCATCTTATTGACAATGATTGTAACTGCTGCTATCTTTTAGATCCATATCACCCGATGTTGTGGGAAAGCCATATTACTTTAACATTATGGCTCCTGTAATAACTCTGTAATCTTCTATTTCTCCTATGGGCAAAATGTCATCCTTCTAGATATTATCATTGTACCTTTTTTTGAAATAGCATAGCTTTATTCACATTGGGTGGCTATCCCTACTAGTATTATAATATATAATAGAGGATTAGCATGTATTTGGATTTGGGGGTAGAGTAACGACAAAAGAGAGGAAAACAAAACTTTGAGTGAGGAAAACAAATCCTTACAAGATCGCTTATCTACCTCAAAAGATGAGATGAAAGAAATGAAGAAAATAAAGGAATTCTTCGCTGCTCAACAATCACATGTCTCGCCTACGACATCGCTCAAATGAATGACTATTTTGGTCTTTTAATCAAGTTAGTACAATAGACCCTGCTTCTTAATCTTTTTTGTTGATTTTTATATAGTCATTTCTATCTTATTGTTATCTCTGTTGCATTCATGAATTTATATTCCTTGAAATTTAAAACTATCGGCAGATGCACTCAACTGGTACTAATTGAAAGGCTAGTTTAGTGAGTGATGACACTAGTGAGTAAATTACGAGTTTTAAGTTTCTTAAGTTTTTTGACCTTGCAAGCATATGAACTATCATATCAAGAATAGGTAGAATATTTGGATCCTACACAAGATATTTGTGATATTTGATAATTCTTAGAGAAGGCTGATTATGCCCACTGCCAAAGAGGCCGGTAAAATCTCAAATTGCCCTTTCTTAAAGCTAAATTTAGAGTATAAACTAATGCAGTAAGATTGACAAATAGGGAATGTCAAAAGTGATTTGTAGCCTGCAACTGTTGGCGAACCATTCTGGAATTTTCTGAAATGGACTACAAGCTTATACCCAAGCATGCAAGTTTCATATGTTGTCACACTCTCAACTCTCTATCTGGAAATAAAACATCTTCATTTCAGCTGCAATAATATTCATGTTCATGGTCCATATATTTGTAAATTTTACTACTTTATGTCTTACATAGGTAACATATATAGTTGTTTGTCTGTTTGAGACTTGATGGCCTTTTAATTTCTACAGATATCCTTTTATAGCATTAGAGGACAATTGTTTTGTTTACTCTTAGTTCAAGTCCCATGTGTGACTTATACAAAACAATAAGATAAACCTTTTCCACTTCTTTTCTCGAACTGAAGTTTGATTTACCGTTCCAAAACTTTTCTAATTAATTTTCTTATATTCTTGTAGCCTTGTTGATGTTGCTGGATAACACCTGATGAATTTATACTGCCTTTGGGGTAAGCAGTTTAACCATAGCTAGTGTAAATTTACATATTTTACCAATAGTTATTTATCATCGTCTTTTAAAAAATTTTACTTATAGGTTTTGAGGATTGAAGCTGCAAGTCAAGATGAAAGTTTAGAAGAAACACAAACTCATTATTATTTTGCTAGGGATGTTATGTAAAACATGATATCATAATCTCGCTCAGGATGTTAGCTAAGTTTTTTTGTTAAGGTGTTGAGCAAATATTGAAACTATATAACATCATGATGTTAACACTCTAATTAATAACTTTTTATATAGCAATTTGACATTTATTAATAAAAATAACTTTTTTGTAACATCAAGCTTTAGGACTGCTTGTGGTAATAAGAGGCCAGAAATACGGTCGACACTAAAGTTACTAAAATTATTCAAAATAGGGACCAATGCTGCTTGTCTCTAAAAGATAATCTACGACCAGTAAATGGTTGGTCGCTAAAACTAGTTAACGACCGGAAAATATATATTTTCCATAATATATTTATTGTCTATTAGGGAGGAGAATGTTGGTCGCTAAAACTGTTATACGACGGGCATATATATATTTTCCATAATATATTTATTATCTATTAGGGAGGAGAAATTTGGTCGCTAACACTTTTTAACGACGGGAAAATATATATTTTTCATAAAAAATTAATCGTCTATTGGGACAAGATTTGTAGTCTCTAAAGGGTTTTAACAACCAGATGTTTTGTCCGCCGCTAAAAATAGTTAACGACCGGTTTCTTGCCCCGTCGCTATTGACCTTTAGCGTCGGAAGCTATTACGACGGGAGGCCACCGGCTTATTCCCATCGTAATTGCTCTATTAGGACCAGATTTTGATCTTTAGGGACTAGATTTCCCTTCCTTAAAGGCCATTTTTCTTGCAGTGATTTTTGGCTATTAGCATATTGATGGGCTATTTCAGCTACAGGAAAAGACCATAAGTGGTAATTTGAGCAAAGGAGTTATTAAATGTAGGCTATCATTGGCCTTATTAGCCCATGTTCAGATTTGGGGAAGGATTCAGGATTGTGTGTGTAAAGATGCGGGTTACAAGGGAAGGGATTCTTCCAGGTGCATCACCAATGGGATATTCATGTGCTAGAAGATTTATGGAATTGATTATATTCGGGGCCAAGTCAGAGCGGGTGACTCTCAACAACGGTCCTAGTGAATTCAAAAGATAAAGTGTGATGCCCAATGATTTCGAGCCTATAGGTACAGTTGAGAATCAACCTTTCGCAGAAGCTTATGAGTGGAGGCCCAAAATATTCTCGATGTTTTAACTTGCAGTATAGCACTTGAGAGGAAAATGAGAAAGGACTTCGGATTCATAGAAGGATTTGTAGAATGGGCATATCAGTTGAGGGTGCGAATGTGCGCACAAGGAAGGTATGGAATGGTTCATGGGATTTGAGACAGCATGGTCTCGCGGTTCCAGGTCACTCGGGGTGAGTGCGAATGAAGTGTGTTATGTGTTGAAATAAGTTATTGTTATTAATAAGGCAATCAGGGTAAATCGAAGGAAGATATATTGGTTAACCACAGTTGAGTTGGCGTATTGGTGGTAGAGGTTAGTTCCTTCAGCTTGATCAAGTTATGCATGTGATTTGTGTCGGTACGTGTGAGGCTTGTCGGTCGCCGTAGTTAATATTGTTTAGAAGCATTCTTGTGTTATGGCCTATTATGTGTAGGTGGATCCCGGAGGGGCTATGGTGGCTTAGACCACTACTTAGATGTTTGCCTATACTACGGTTATGAGAATTTACCTGTGTGCGGCTATGGTTCTCCTAAAGTGAGTATAGAAGAAGGTTTTTATATGATGAAGTATTAACCTATTAGTGGTTCCGGAGTTATGATGAGAATCGTGTTCTATTGCATGTTAGCGTGATGGGTGCATCGAGTATTATGGAATTTGGAGTAAGTATCAAGGTCGTAATTCGGTAGTGACAAGGATGTCACGAGCTCGGATGAGCAGGAAAGGAGTTTCGATATTTAAAGTGAGTTGGTATTGTCGTCAGTATCACCTGAGATCGGTGTTCTATGAAAAAGTCTTTGCATCTTTGTTAAGGATTCTTGATTGCTTTTCAGAATTAGTGCGGCCGGTGGTTTGGATGTGCGGACTCATTATTCATATCAGAAGGTTGTGGGAGCGTGTCCCACAGGAAGATTGTATAAGTGTGACATGTAGTCACTTGATTGATTAAAGATTTAAACCAGGTATGAGGATTGTGGTAATATCATTAATTTGAGAATTTATGCCCGGAGGGCACTCTATTTGTTGGGTTATGGACTGTGGAAGTTCGCTCCAGTTATGAGGGTGATTCTTATGTGTTATGAGAAAAGGGGAGTTATTATGGACCTTTGAAAGGTTATTAGCCTAGTTGGTGCAATCAGAAGTTGGCTTGAGATTAGTGGATTGATTTAAATATGAACAGGGGCTTTATATCAGCCCAGATGTGTTCATCTCAGCAATATGCCCCTTATGGAAGGGAGTCGGGGTGTTATTTTGTTGTCAGCTATTTCATGTAATGATACATTGCGCCGTGTGAGTTGTGAGACGGCTTGAGAAATTGCTTAGGTGTTGAGTATCTGCGTAGGAATGATGTTATATGAGCAAATTGGCTCTTGAGATTCAAATTTATATATCGCACCTCAGTGTGCTTAAGTTTCGTAGGTTATAGCACTATATGTCTCCTCAGGGATGGTATTATGCACTTAGCGTGCTTATGACTGAAATTCGATATTTCATTATAATAAGAAAATTTAGCTCGATGTGTATCTCCTTATGTGAGAGCTATGTGTGGATCGGCTGGCACGCTGCTATGGGTATGTTATCTCGATTGGATTGCACGCCGCAACGGTGTGATGTTGAGTATAGTTTTCTATATGCTATTTTTGTATGACTTGTTTCCTATTTTCTAAGGAAAGTCCGTATTAGTGCATGGGTTAGGTAATTCCTTCCAGAGTTCATTTTCCTTTTGTATCGCGTTTGAATTGGTAGCCTATTGGCACATTGTGACATCATATGAGACTTTTGATCATGCCTGGGGTGGCTTATTGTCTTAACAGTTCATTCTGGATGAGACGAGATCCTTTGATATAGGATCAGTGCAATCTGACTATATGAAGTATATTATGGAACTAAGACCATTATTTGGTTCAGAATGAGGTGATGGTTCTTGTCAGGATTATAGACCTAATGATTTGTTGATTCGGTAGCCGTTATGAATTTCTACACGTCTCTTCCTTCATGGCGATATTATAAGAGCTAGAGCAAGTCTTAAGTAGGTCTTAAGGTTCAATGAGAGAATCAGATTTGTGGAATTTCGTTTTATTTAATTAGAGAATGTCATTGTGGTCCGGTGAGTAAAGTGATGCTAGGTGTGAATTCAACAAAGTTATGCATCCATGTTTGGGTACAACTTGTAGTGATTGATATGGTGATCTTAAGTTGGAAACATGTCGGCCATAGAATTCCGGATGCTGAAATTGGGCCCTGAGGCTTATTTGCTTGAATAAAAGGGAATATCTTCAGAGTTGATCGAGCTGATGTGCTCACTGAGTTATGGTAGCATGGGAAGGTGCATGAGAAGTTAAACAGTGATTTCAGACTACTTCAGTGTAGTTCCTAGCACGTTCGAGGACGAACGTATGTTTAAGTGGGAGAGAATGCAACAACCCGACCGATTGCTTTGAGCTCAAGCACGTCGTTCAGCAGTCTGAGGCCATGAACAGCTTTATTTCAGGTATTATGACTTGTACGCGTGGTCGGAATTAAGTTTTGCGAAGTTCAGAGTTGATTTGGAAAGAAAATTCTCATTTCGGAAGCTTAAAGTTGAAAGAATTAACTAGGATTCAAATTTTGAGTAAACGACCTCGAAATCGGGATCTGAAGGTTCCAGCAGGTTCATATGATGATTTCGGACTTGGGCATATGCCCGAATCGGGTTTTGGATGACCCGAGGGCATTTTGGCGCCTATTGTGGAAGTTAACATTTTGGAAGAAATTTCATAAGTTTGGCTTGAAGTACTTTTTAGTGTTATCGATGTCCATTTGGGATTCCGAGTCTGGGAGCATCCCCGTATGGTGATTCTGGAGTTGAGAGCGCGATCGGAAGTGAATTCGGAGGTCCGTAGGTCATTTTGGAGCCATTTGTCTAAAGATAGAAATTTGAAAGTTTTTGAGAAGTTTGTTCGGAAGTGGAATTTTTGATATCGGGGTCGGAATCCAATTCCAAAAGTTTGAGTAGGTCCGTAATGTTGAATATCACTTATGTGCAAAATTTGAGGTCAATCGGATGTGATTTGATAAGTTTAAACATCAAAAATAGATGTTTGAAATTCTAAAGTTCATTAAATTTGGATTGGAGGTCGATTCATGGATTTAGTGTTGTTTGATATGATTTGAGGCCTCGAGCAATCCCGTAATGTGTTTTGGTATTGGTTGGTAGGTTTGGTTGAGGTCGAATCTTCGGAAAGGCAGGGAATGCCGGTTATGGATCTTCGGAGCGAGGTGAGTCTCCTTTCTAACCTTGTAAGAGGGAATTGTCCCCATATGTGAGTTAATTGGTTATGTGCTCTTATTTGTAGGGGCTACGTATGCACGAGGTGACGAGAGTCTGTGCGTAGCTACTATTATGTTATTGTCCAGGTAGTTTACGACCCTAATTCTACTACCCAAAGGGGTCATCACTTCATTTCTTACCTATTCTGTGCTTCTGAGGCCTTGAAAACCTCATCTGGGATTGCCCCAATTTGTGTGCATAGTCCGGACGAGTTGCCGGCTTAGATATGGATTCTGTGAGAAAAATGCTAAATTTTGATATTCAGTTGAATAAATTTAACTCTGGTCATCTTTTTGTGTAAACGAACCCGGACCCGGACCCGTGATTTGTCGGTCCCGGAGGGTCCGTAGGAAAATATGGGACTTGGGCGTATGCCCAGAATCGAATTACGAGGTCCTAAGTCCGAGAAATGAATTTTTGCGTGAAATTATTTTCTGGAAATAACTAAGGAAATTGGAAATAAAATTTGATTAGAAGACTATGGTATCGGGTCCGTATTTTGGTTCCGGCACCCGGTACAAGTCTTATATATGATTTAAGCACTTTCTATAAAGTTTGGTTTAAAATGGACGTCGTTTGACGTGTTTCAGACTTAAAATGTGAATTTGATGTTTTATAAAAATTTGGAAGAAATCATGAGTTTTGAGGCTTGATTCAATGTATATGATGTTATTTTAGCGATTTGATCGCACAGATAAGTCTGTAGGATATTTTTGAGGTTGGGTGCATATTTGGTTTGGAGCCTCGAGGGCTCGGGTGAGTTTTGGATAGGTATCGGATTGCATTTTTGAACTTGAAAAAAATCTGGTATTTTTGTTTCTGTGATCTTCGCAATTGTGAAGATGAGACTCACAATTGCGATCTTTGAGTCACAATTGCGAAGCCTTGGACCTGGGCATATGATCGCAAATGCGATCTAACTTCATACAAATGCGAACAAGGGATTTCTCGGCACTGATTGCAAATATGATCCTTGTGCTCGCAAATGCGAATTTAGGCTGATCTTAAATGCGATCTTTATGTTCGCAAATTTTAAATCTAACAAATTAGTAAGGGTTCGCATTTCCGACATTTGTTCGGGGTTTGCAAGTTCGCAATTGCGACATTAGAGACCTAGCAATTTGTATACTTACTCGAATTTCCACCTTCTTTCACCATTCTTTCAAGACCCAAACCCCATTGGCGATTTTTCAAGGACAAAACTTCTTCCAAATCATTTGTTATTCAATTTTTACTTAATTCCTTCAATCATATACATCATTTAACATGTTTTCCACTTAAAATCAATGAATTTCATGGGTGAAATTGGGGGATTGGGGTAGAACCTAGGTTTTTCAAAAATTGGGGATTTGGACCTCAATTTGAGGTTCGATTTAAAAACAAATCATATATTTGTGTTCGTGGGGGAATTGGTAACCGGATTTTAGTTTGAACCTCGGGTTTTGACCATGTTGTCCTGGGGGCATTTTTGTTATTTTACCTAAATTCGCTTCTTAGCTATAAATTAAATAGTAGAATTAGTTGCTTGAGATGTTATTTACGAGATGCAAATGAAATGAATAGATTTGGGCCATTTGGAGTCGGATACTCGTGGCAAAAGAGTGATTTCAAGTTGATTTTTGGAGCCGGTTGAGGTAAGTGCTTGTCTAACCTTGTGTGGGGGACCTTTCCCCTTAAAATATGATATTTGGTAATTGAAATGCCTTGTGCGTGAGGCGACGAGCGCGTACTTGAGCTAATTGTTAAAAATCTATTTTTTTTTACTTAAGATATTGAGACTGAGTTTCTTTCGAATTTGCCTTATTCTACTTGCAATTATAACCTGTGTTAGATTAAAAAAGTATGTTGGTTGATTTAAATTGCCTATTTGCTTAAGTTGCCTTAACTGTACTACATGGAGCATGTTAGGCTAGTATTACTCGTTGTTGGTATTTTTGTACTTCATTTATGAATATCTTCTAGTTGTGGTTGCGCATTTACATTGGGACTACAGATGTGGGATTTCGGTAGCTCCCCCTTGTTTGTGTACTTTGGGACTACGGTTTAGATTCTCAGTAGATCCCCCTGCACTTTTACGTTGGGACTACGGGTTGGATTCCCGGTATATCCCCCCCCCCCCCCCCCCCCCCCCCCCNTCTCATATGATGGACTACGGGACGGTATCCCGGGAGCTCCTCTGACAGTTGATGAAATGGACTACAGTATGGTATCCTGGAAGAACCTCGTTATTGGTACTGATATTGAGCTATTTCACTATGTGTTTACCTTATTTTTTGCGTGTTATTGTTGATTTGTATAACTTGTCTTACTTCATAATTTTATTAGTTATTTTTGTTTATTTTTACGCTGTTACAAGGTTTAATATTATATTTTATCTCAGTAGGGCCCTGACCTTCATCGACGCCCCCTTTTTCTCTAGAGCGAGAACGGGTTTACGACATTAGGGAAGACAACTCTATTCCCATTTGGGAATTGGGTTTTTTAAATTGAAGAGTTGCCACCTAATGATTAAATGCCTTAGAACAATAAGGGTTTTGAATTTTGAAAACAGAGTTTGGTTAAGGGCTAGACATTATCTCGAGGGGAAGGTATTAGGCGCCCCTCAAGATCCACTAGTGTGGTTCCCGACCATGCTATGTTGTGACTTTAAATGCAAACAACAAGTAGACAAACAAGAATTACAAATACAAAGAGGGATTTTCACATAATGGTTACAACGGATTAAGGAAGTTAAAGAAACTAAATTTTGGTAGAGGAAGTAGTTTTAAAATCTTGAATAAAAGAGTAAAAAGAGAATTTTTTACATAGTTGCTGCAAGTTAAAAGCAGTTTTAAAGCTGAAGTTTGGCAAAAATAAAATGGACAAATAAGAGAAGGGTTCTAGATTTATACATAATATGGATCACCTCACACAACACCCGATAACCGTTTATACACGTGGTGTTACCGCATGGTCATCATATCCATATCTACCCTTTCCCACCCCATTAAGGTATTAAGCGTGAAATAGTATTGTTACCTATAGCATGTTATTACCCGTACCAATCCTATCAATCCCGGAGGCATTTAGGACTACTAATCCTAAAGGGAGGAAGCTTGGCTTTTAGATGTTTAAAAGGATAAAATTCTAAGGCGTCAATCAAAACACATATTGCAATTAATGGGGGGATAAAACAATTAAAGGCTCAAGTAGGCCTCCTCGAATCATAGAAATCATGTAGTTTAGCACGTCTTACATATACCGATTAGGTCCAAATTATACTTAACAATAGGCGGGCTGGTTCATTTCATATTTTCGGACAAGAAAGTCCGCATTAGGCTCGCCTGGTTGTAACTTATCGAAGACTGATGTAGTTAATTAACTACCTGTTGGTTTGCCTAAGTGATAAGTTGTAGGCATGTCATCTACTGGTTTCAAAAATAAAAAAATAAATTGATTACATCAAGTTTCCAGTTTTAACAGAATGATACGAGTTCTGCAGTTGGTTACTACTGACAGACTAATCTTAAAACAAGTGATTCAGATTTGGTTGATAGTTCTTGTAGGCATGCTTTCTAGCGTCGTTAATTTTAAAGACTTTTTACAGGCGTAGCAGGAGTGCAGAAATCTTACGAGCATGGTATTTAGGATGAAATTGATTATTATTTGACCTATAACTGTTTGCCTAATGATAGATGCAAAAATGCAGAATCTTAAAGACATGGTCTCTATATGCAGAATTCTTATGAGCAGGATATCTATATGATATACAGAGTTCTTATAAGCATGGTTTCTACATATGACAGCGCAGAATTCCTATGAGCAATATTTCTATATATGAAAGTGCATAATTCCTATGAGCATGATTTCTATATATGAAAGTGCAGAAATTCAAAGAAAACTCCTATAGGCAGGATATCTACCCTTAAGCATACATAAATAACCCTCCCCTTTTTACTAAAATCCCATAAGTTATTACAAATTTATTACATACCAAATGAATCAAACAGAAAATAAAATTACATCAGAGCTTTTAAGCTACATCCAAGGAGCCTAATTCAGACCCAAGGTCTAACAATATGATATGAACCAACTGCAGGGATCAGTTTCCAAAGCCTTTCTCTTATCTGGAGTGTGTTAAAGTTCCGAGGGGTTTCAAGAACTCCAAGCAATGCTTACACCCAGATATCATTACAGAACTGAATTAAAGTGCATTGTGGAAGGGCCAGCCCTCCAATGTCTATGCTCAGAGGGAGCTCAAGGTTCCAAGGAAAGGCTCATTGGAGGGGGGCAGAATTTAGAATCTAGGAACAAGTGTAAGTGCAATAGAGGGAATTAAGGGATGCCAAGGTAGGATGGTGGTCATGCCCAACAACATAGAATGCTGGCACACCCCTGACCAGCCTACTAGACAAACATTGGAGAGTTAGGACCTATTGAAGGTCAAGCCATAGCCTGGGCAATAATTAGGATATTGTTAGGCCAAGGTTTTAACTCAGCACATAGAAGGGATTAGGTGTAGGGATTCATATGGGAACAGAAACAATGAAGGAAAAATACTTAGCATAAGTTACAGAACATGAACAACAAACCACACAAAAGAATGAAACTATAGAATAAACACATAGGGATTAGGCAAATGATTAAATGAAAGACATACCAGTTTCAGAAAGAGACAAGCAAAAAGAGAAAAAGTTTTGCAAAGAAGCCACAATACAAACAGTAAGAGAGAATAATTTTTGTGTGAGTGTGAGTTCAGAAAAGACTCGAGTGTCGGGTGTCCTTGTTTCAAGGAAAAAACAGGTATTTATAAGGTGAGGAACATGCAGAAAATAAGGTAAGGGTTGTAATTCAGACATAATTAAGGAATATGTGTTCATTAAAAATCAAATTAGTATCAAAGACTTACTTTAATTAAGGAATTAAATCAAACGGTAGCATGCAAGTGTTAAATAAGGAAAGAAATCATGTAGGGGCTGAACATGTCAAATAAGGAAAATATTTTCAACACAGTATGAGTACACAATAGGTAATAGAGGTTAGGTTCATTAAACCTTAATTAAGGAGACCCTAGTTAAGGTTTAACAATATGAACCTAATTAAAGTTTACCAATCATCTTTGGCCACGATGATTTTGTTGTCAATTAAAGCTTGGATTTTGTGTTTCAGAGATCGGCACTCATCAATGGTATGCCCTTTCATGCCAGAATGGTACGCACAAGTTTTATTTTGATTGACCCACTGGGAAGGATTTTCTGGAGTTATTGCAGGGATTGGGGTGATGTAACTGACTGCTTTGAGTCTTTTATATAATTGGTCGATTGGCTCGGTGATGGCGGTGTATTGCTTTGGAGGTCTACGATCGAAGTTAGGGCGTGGCCTGGGGAAGTTTTGGCGGGCAGGAGGTGATTGGTAGTGAGCATTATAGGCTGGGTAGATAGGTGCAGGTTGGGAATATTTTGGTAAGGTAGGAGATGATTGGTAAGTAGGTGATGTAAATTGGTAAGAGGGCGGAGGTGCTTGTTAATTAGGAATCGGCTGGTATGTGAGATGGGGTACTGGGTAGGCTTGGTATTTTACTAGGGACTTGGTTCTTTGTGCGACCATTACGACACTCACGTCCTTTTTCTTGGATGTGCCACCAGATTATAGGGCTTTGTTGGTGGCCTGCATTGCCTCGAAATTAGTGACCATACCGCTCTTAATTCCTTCCTCAATCCTTTCTCCTAGCTTGATGATATCGGCGAATTTTTGGCCCTCTATTAATCATAACCTCTCACAATACTATGGATCCTGAGCTCGGACGAAAAATCGGTTCATCTGTTCTTCCTCTAAGGCTGGTCTGACCTTAGCAGCTCAGATCTCCATCGAGTGGCGTACTCGCGGAATGTCTTGGTGGGTTTCTTTTTCAGATCCTCTAAGGCTGGTCTGACCTTAGCAGCCTCATATCTCCATCGAGTGTCATACTCGCGGAATGTCTCGGTGGGTTTCTTTTTTAGATTTTGGATGCAGAAGATATCTGGTGCATTCTCTGTATTGAACCTGAACCTGTCCATGAAATCGGACGTCATTCCAACCTAGCTCGTCCACTTCTTGGGATCTTGGATAATGTACCAAGATAGGGCATCACCTTTCAAACTTCTCATGAAGAGTTTCATGCGGATCTTCTCATCTTTTCCTACGCCGACCAGTTTAACACAATATGTCCTTAGATGGACCCTAGGATCGCCCGAGCCATCAAATATTTCGAACTTGGGAGGTTTGTACCCCTCCGGGAGTTCAATTTGTGGCTGAATGCAAAGATCCTCATAATTCAGCCATTTAATGCCTTTGCTTCCTTCAACGGCCTAGACTCGGCTAGTCAATTTCTTGAGCTCGGCTGCCAGGTTCTTGATGAGAGAATCTTTGTCATCAGATTCTGATATGTTTGTAATGGGTTGAGTGTATTGTGGCATGGTTTCCACATATATGGGAGTGTGGTGGGGATGATCACTTGATGGTTTAGGGATGAGGAGTGGATTATTGTTGTGACATGTGTTGCAATTTTGATGAGTAGCGGGTTGTTTCAGCGGTGGAGGTATGGGGTGTTGAGCATTGGGAAATTTGACGTCTGGAGTAGCGAGGGAGAATGACAGACTTGCCAAGTTCCGAACTTGGTCTAGTTCTTCTTGAAATTTCAGTAACTTTTGTTCGAGCTGAGCGGCACTTTCTTTGGATACCAGAACACCCTGAGGAACCTCTACCCTCTCAGCTGAGTTGTACTTTCTGATGTTGTTCACGTTCTCCATTTTTGCTTTGTTCTTGCTTTTGATAGGACTTGGAGGAGGAGGAGGTGGAGGGCCCTTAGATCTTGTGGAGTAGGATGACGATGCCAGGATGCACGAACTAACCTTTTGGGGAGGGGAATAAAAAATAAAAGTAAAAACAAAAAGGTAGCAAGTTAATACGGATTCTGAGAAAAATATTGCAATATTAAACACATAGTACAAGAATATAAATTGTGTCCTAAATTGGGTGCCTCGTTGTGCCCG
This sequence comes from Nicotiana glauca, assembly GCA_026770625.1. Lineage (NCBI taxonomy): Eukaryota > Viridiplantae > Streptophyta > Magnoliopsida > Solanales > Solanaceae > Nicotiana > Nicotiana glauca. The sequence continues at coordinate 70,939 of MU719981.1, forward strand.
AGGTAGCCCTAGCGACAAGTTGATTTGGAGAACTTATAATGCTAAATGCCTCATTTTATTGATAAAAATACGACAAATCCCAAAACGACATTAAAATTGCATAAAGTAAAATATCACTAATGACCATTTGCCTTATTACATTTCAGAGCAAAAAAGAAAAGAAATTCCTAACTATTTGGTCCTAGAAGGACCTTCCCTAGACTCGGCATCTTTGGCTCCATCTAACAGTGTCACCAGCTCATGCAATCCCAGCAGCAGATAAGCCCTAGCCAAATGTCCTCCTTCATTTCCCTTGGCGTTTTGGCAATTCTCGATCCTCCGGATGAACTTCCCTTCTAGCTCTACTAACCCTCGCTCCAAATGCCCTAGGCGCTTGTTGGATCTGACAGCCATATTCTTCCATTCCTCGATCAACTTTTGATTAGCCTCTTGAATATCCTGATGCTCACTCTCGCACTCCCGGATTCTTTTGTGCAACTGAGTGTACTTAACCTGTATCTCAGCCCTTTTGTCGATGACCCTGTGTCCTCGAGCAGACGCGGGCTGTCCTAACCCAGTATGATCTTCTTTTAGCCAACCTAGATAGTATGAGTTGTAGCTGGCATGATATCTGTTAGGCTCTATGGAATCCTTTTCCAGGATGATCTTACTATTCCACACGTGTTGAGCTTGACATTTGTATGGGCTATCTTCGTCTTAGAATTCAACCCTGAAATGACTCATCTTTTCGACCTTTGGTACGACTTGCTTTCTCCCTGCCTACCTCATGAATCAGAGAGGGACATAGGCATAAGTTCCCCTCAAACCCATGAGTATGAGGAATGGAGCGTCCGGAGAGCAGATGATGAACTCTCCAGTGGGGAACCATTCGAACATCCACTACACCTTGTCTTCTTTCAAGCTTTCAAACAACTCTACCCATCCTCGAGCATCCCCTGACCGAGCAAACATGTCAGGCATATAGTTCATTCTATTGGGATGGTGAAAGGCTTTATGATCATTCCACGGCCTTCGCGGAAGCTCTTGACGGTATCGACCCTTTTGGAGATGTTCTATAAGCCAGAGTTGGAGTAACAAGTTGCAACCCTCAAAATGACTGGCCCCTCGTTGACAATTTTCCAAAGCTCGGTAGATCTCCGCAACAATCATGGGCACTATGCTGAAATGTTGCCCTTCAATCCCCTCCATTAGTGTCTTGGCGACCATGGCTAGTCTGGTATGGATCCTAGCCTTCTTCATGGGAAACACTATCATTTCCGGGAAGCAGAACATGAAGATGAAAACTCTCCTATGGATATGCCCCAATGATGTGAGGGTGAATTTATCTGGATAGGTACGGGAGGACTTGCTATGATCGTACCTCTCTTACAGGTAGTCGAAAGGAATATAGGAGTCCTTCAAGTCAAATCTGAATTTTTTTTCAACCCCATCATTTTGAAGAAACCCTTACCCTTGCGGTTTTCTGGCATGAGTAAAGCTGGAGTCTCCCAAGGAATACCGGCTAACCCACCTATTTCCTAGAGCAATGGTGTCATTTCAAGGTCCCCAAATTGAAATACTAATCTATCACTGTCCCAGAATAAGGTCGCAACCTCTATGATTTTGTTATCCGACCGAATTTCCAAAAGAGAGGGTAAGTTTCCCAAATACTTGCGAACAAGAGTCCAGTCACTGGAATGAAGGTCCTCCCACCATCTTAGCAACCTTGGGTGAATATTGGTTACCATGCCAAATTTGGGGATTTCGTGCATTATTTCATAGAAAACAAAGCGTTAGTCCCTCACCCCCGCCGGGCTTAACTATTTAAATCAATAATTGGCATAAACAACATTTAGTTCTCCAAATAAATGCATAGAGTATAGTGTTGTCCGTTTGGATCCCAGGGGAACCTAGTGGACTTTGGATAAGGCTATCTTAAAGAGTCATTGTGTGGACAGAATAACTGACTCGACTTGGTTTGACAGTGATGCATGTACAGTTAAATATAATAAGGTTTCTATGGGGTGCTAGACCTGTACTCTTGAGCGGACAACACAAGAGGGAAAGGCACGGAACCGTCGACTGCACCGCTGATCGACTAGTTTTACCGCAAATATGCCTTTACCAAAATTTAGGGGGTAATAATATTGGAAGAGCGCAACATCTCATCAAGCGTTGCTATGGTATTTGTTTGGCACGAGTGGAATATGATGTTGAAGATTCTATTACAAGAATGAAACAAATTGCCACGTATTTTCACATTCATAATGATTACAATAATTGCTCAAAATTGCAATGGTATTGAAGGAAAATAGTAAATGAAAGCATTAAAGAAAAAAGAAACAAAAAGACAAGTCAGTTTCGAATAAAGGCATTAAACAAAGCGATAAAAAAATAGTAAAGTCACATATAACATGCAGTGGTAGAAGCCTGAAGACATCCCCAGTAGAGTCGCCATGCTGTTGATGCCCCCTTTTTCTCTAGAGTGAGATTGGGTTTACGACATTCGGGAAGATAACTCTGTTCCCATTTGGGAATTGGGTTTTTGGAATTGAAGAGTCGCTACCTAATGATTAAGAACATTAGGAAACTAAGGGTTTTGAATTTTGAAAAACAGAGTTCGAGTAAGGGCTAGACATTATCTCGAGGGGAAGGTGTTAGGCACCCTTCAAGATCCACTAGTGTGGTTCCCGACCATGCTATGTTGTGACTTTAAATGCAAACAATAAGTAGACAAATAAGAATTACAAATAGAAAGAGGTATTTTAACATAATGGTTGCAAGGGATTAAGGAAGTTAAAGAAACAGAATTTTCATAGATGAAGCAGTTTTAAAATCTTGAATAAAAGAGTAAAAAGAGAATTTTTCACATAGTTGCTGCAAGTTAAAAGCAGTTTAAAAGTTGAAGTTTGGCAAAAATTAAAATGGACAAATAAGGGAAGAGGTCCTAGGTTTATACATAATATGGATCACCTCACATAACACCCGGTAACTGTTTATACACGTGGTGTTATCGCGTGGTCATCATATTCATATCTACCTTTTCCCACCCCATTAAGGTATTAAGCGCGAAATGGTATTGTTACTTATAGCATGCTATTACCCGTCCCAATCCTATCAGTCCAGGAGGCATTTACGACTACTAATCCTAAAGGGAGGAAGCTTGGCTTTTAGAGGTTTAAAAGGATAAAATTCTAGGGCGTCAATCAAAACATATATTGCAATTAATGGGGGGATAAAACAATTAAAGGCTCAAGTAGGCCTCATCGAATCATAGAAATCATGTAGTTTAACACGTCTTACATATACTAATTAGGACCAAATTATACTTAACGTTAGGTGGGCTGGTTCATTTCATATTTTCAGACAAGAAAGTCCGCATTAGGCTCGCCTGGTTGTAACTTATCGAAGACTGATGTAGGTAATTAACTGCCTATTGATTGGCCTAAGTGATAACCTATAGGCATGGCATCTACTGGTTTCAGAAATAAAAAAGTAACTTGATTACAGAAAGTTGCCAGTTTTAACAGAATGATACGAGTTCTGCAGTTGGTTACTACTGACAGACTAATCTTAAAACGAGTGATTCAGATTTGGTTGATAGTTCTTGTAGGCATGCTTTCTAGCGTCGTTAGTTTTAAACACTTTCTACAGGCGTAGCAGGAGTGCAGAAGTCCTACGAGCATGGTATCTAGGATGAAATTGATTATTATTTGACCTATAACTGTTTTCCTAATGATAGATGCAAAAATGCAGAATCTTAAAGACATGGTCTCTATATGCAGAATTCTTATGAGCAAGATATCTATATGATATACAGAGTTTTTATAAGCATGGTTTCTACATATGACAACACAGAATTCCTATGAGCATGATTTCTATATATAAAAGTGCAGAATTCCTATGAGCATGATTTCTATATATGAAAGTGCAGAATTCCTATGAGCATGGTTTCTATATATGAAAGTGCAGAAATTCAAAGAAAACTCCTATAGGCAGGATATCTACCCTTAAACATACATAAATAAGCCTCCCCTTTTTACTAAAACTTTATAAGTTATTACAAATTTATTACAGACCAAATGAATCAAACAGAAAATAAAATTACATCAGAGCTTTTAAGCTACATCCAAGGAGCCTAATTCAGACCCAAGGTCTAACAATATGATATGAACCAACTGCCGGGATTAGTTTCCAAAGCCTTTCTTTTATCTGGAGTGTGTCAAAGTTCCAAGGGGTTTCAAGAACTCCAAGCAATGCTTACACCCAGATATCATTATAAAACTGAATTAAAGTGCATTGTGGAAGGGCCAGCCCTCCAATGTCCAAGTTCAGAGGGAACTCAAGGTTCCAAGGCAAGGCTCATTGGAGGGTGCAGAATTTAGAATCTAGGAACAAGTGTAAGTGCAATAGAGGGAATTAAGGGATGCCACGGTATGCTGGTGGTCATGCCCAGCAACATAGAATGCTGGCACACCCCTGACCAGCCTATTAGCCAAACATTTGAGAGTTAGGACCTGTTGAAGGTCAAGCCATAGCCTAGGCAGTAATTAGGTTATTGTCAGGCCAAGGTTTTAACTCAGCCCATAGAAGGAATTAGGTGTAGGGATTCATATGGGAACAGAAGCAAAGAAGGAAAAATACTTAGCATAAGTTACAGAACAAGAACAGCAAACCACACAAAAGAATGAAACTACAAAATAAACACATAGGGATGAGACAAAAGTTTAAATAAAAGACATACCAATTTCAGAAATAGACAAGCAAAAGAGAGCAGAAGTATTGCAAAGAAGCCACAGTACAAACAACAAGAGTGAATACTTTGTGTGTGATTGTGAGTTCAGAAAAGACTCGAGTGTCGGGTGTCCTTGTGTCAATGAAAAATCAGGTATTTAGAGGGTGAGAAACAAGCAGAAAATAAGGTAAGGGTTGTAATTCAGACATAATTAAGGAATATGTGTTCATTAAAAATCAAATTAGTATCAAAGACTTCCTTTAATTAAGCAATTAAATCAAATGGTAGCATGCAAATGTTAAATAAGGAAAGAAATCACGTAGGGGCTAAACGTGTCAAATAAGCAAAATATTTTCAACACAGTACGAGTACACAATATGTAATAGAGGATAGGTTTATTAAACTTTAATTAAGGAAATGCCTGTAAGAATCCCATACTAGTGTAATTAAGGTAAGGAGATCAAATCAACTTAAGTAGAAAGGTAGGGTCAAAAGTTCAAAGGAAAGTATTTCAACAAGTCCGAGAAACAGGGGAAATCAATACAATAAGGGAAGAATCAATTACAAGAGTGCAATCAGAATTACACAAAGAGATTTGAAATCTGTCCTCAATCAAAGGTTATTTTGAGAGGGAAATTTAACCTATAAAGATTGCATAAACATTAAGCATACAAGGCTGGATTTAAAACAAAGAAGAGTGTCATGCAATCAAAAATCAGTGATTAGAGGACTATAGGAACATGGTAGTCATCTCAGAGAAGAGGGAATATCAGATAGCATGCAAAAGGTTAAGTAAAAAGGTCTTATAGAGTTTAGCAAGAGGTCAGAATCATTTGAAGAAATAAAGTTGACTCCAAGATTTTGAAACTCAGTCGAACAGTAAACAACTTCAGGAACTTAAATAGGTCCAAAGAGACTAGGGTTTTGAAATCAAACATGTTCAGAGATAAGAAACAAACAAATTACGTAACAAGTAGCCTCAAAAACTCGAATGAACCCCAAATTCTAGGGTTTTTACCATTAATCGAATCTAGAGATGAAAACAAGTAAGTCAGGAAAAAATATTAACGGAATAAGTTCATATATTTCAACGGAACTGAGACCTTTAACACGTACTTCCCGGTAGAAGACACTCATAAAAACATGATAAAAGAACAATCATGCAAAATACAGTAGAAGAACTCATACGAACAAGGTAGAAGAAACACATAAGGATCACAGTAGAACAAACATACAAGAATCACAGTAGATCATGTTAAAAATCAAAGAAATCTTAAATCAGAGAAGGTGAAAGGTTTAAAAACAAAGTTTTGAAAGAACCTATTGAGAAAACGTTTGAGACCTTAAGATAAACACAGATCTAGGAAAGATCTAGAGAAATCAGAAGAACATGGAAAGGTTCGGGTTTCAGAAGAAACCTAGAAGTGAGAAAGGCCAGGAAAACTCGTGGATCTAAGCCGGAGAAGTTGGACTCAAGCTCGAACGACCATGATACGCCGGAGTAAAGTTGGAGACGACCATGGAACCCTGAATCAAAGTAAACCTGGGTAGAGATCTTCAAGTTCAGGACTTGAACCTTCATAAAACTGGTGTATAAGAGCACCGGGGGGGGCGTAAGATCCCCATAGCTTTGGTGGCAATAGATTCCAGTGGATCTTCGGTCTGAGACGACAAGAGGCGGCTAGGGTTTGAGAACCCTCGAGAGAGTTTATGAGAGTGGAGGGTTTCGGAGGCGGTGGTTGGTGAGAAATAAGGTAGGGTAAAGGGGTCGTTTGAACTAAAAAATGAAGGGGATGAGGGGAGCCGTTGATATAAAAGATCGACGACTGGGATTAAATGGGTTAAATGGGGGCCGAGTTTGGGCATTATAGAAAGGGTATGGGTCGGGTTATAATAAACTTGGGTTGTTTGATTAGGGGTGTAATTGAGGGTTAAATTGGGGCTACAATTGCAATTGAAATGGCTATGTATTAAATAACTGATTTCTCCTCTTTAATTTATATAAAAATAGTTAAAATGATTTTAAAATAAATTAAAAGCACTGAAATAATTAATAATATATAAATATTAATCTAAAAATACTAGGAATAATTTTATAATTGTAAAATGCCGTTAATCGTAATATAGGCTATGATTGTAATTTTATGCGATTTTAGTTTTAAAATATCAAATAAATTTATAAAAATATGCAAAAATCACCTTTACTATATTTTGGTGTAAATATGAGGATAAAAATAAATTATACACAAAAAGGGTAATTTTAAGAATAATTATGGGATTTTGTACTGCCAAAATAGACAATAAATCAATTTTTTAAATCTTAGAAAATTAGGGAAATATACCAAAGCTCTTGGGCATGCTTATATATTCATACATATACTATTTTGAGAATATTTTGAGTATATAAAATACATAGGGAAAAATTGGGTATCAACAACCTTCCTCGTCACCACCCGATCGAGGTTAGGCTTGGCACTTACTGAGCACCACTGTGGTGTACTCATGCCCTTTTTGTGCATGTTTTCTATGTGAAGATCTAGGTATCCTCACTCGGGTGCATTATCCTTGAGGCAGGGAGAGCTACGGAGACTTTGAGGTACATTTGCAGCGTCCGCAGACCGAAGAGTCTCCTTCTTACTCTATCTTGTAGCATTTAGACCTATTTCGTACCTTGATGTAGACTTTTATAGAGTTTAGAGCAGTGTATTACATTTCTATTAGCCTGTATTTTCCATGAGTTTTTGGGTTTTGGGGTGATATTTTAGACTTCCGCGTTTGAGTTGTATATGCCAAGTGGCACTTATATACAGTTTTCCTTCAATTTTTAGTTTAGTTTAATTAAATATTCTGCAACTTATATTACTTCTTCATTGTTAGGCTTACCTAGTCGTGGGGACTAGGTGCCATCACGACATGTTCACGGAGCGCGAACTGGGGTCGTGAAAAGTTGGTATCAAAGCCCTAGGTTCATAGGAGTCACGAAACACATGCCAGTTTATTAGAGTCTCGTTGATTGGTACGGAGACGTCTGTACTTATCTATGAGAGGCTATATAACTGTTTAGGAAAAATCTTCATTTCATTTTATTTCCTTGTCGTGCGGTATTTTTGACATCAATTCTAAACTTCTGTCTTCTATTATCTCACAGATGGTGAGGACACGTGCTATTTGAGATGATCAGGAACTCGTTCCCCCTACTACAACTGTCAGAGGCTAAGGCCGGGGCCGTGGTAGAGGTCGAGGAAGCGCATGTGGTGCAGCCAGAGCACCTGTGCAAGCTGCCGCTGAGGCACCACTAGTAGATCCAGCCGGAGCCCAGGCACCTGGCACGGCTTCTACTGCCACTACTACTCTAGCTCTCCGGGAGACTTTGGCTTAGTTCATGAGTATGTACACCACCTTGTCTTAGGCAGGGTTGCTTCCCCTTACTACAGCCACATCCCAAGCCGGGGGAGGAGCATAGACTCCTGCCGTCCGCACTCCTGAGCAGTGAGTGCAGGTTGAGCAGGCTCCCGAGATTATTCCCGCACCACCTGCAGCGCCAGTTCAGCCCGAGGATGGATCAGCTTCTTCAGAGGACGAGCAGCTGAGACTTGAGAGGTTCAAGAAGTACGATCCTCCAGTATTCAGTGGATTAGCATCAAACGATGCCTTGGGATTTCTATAGGAGTGTCACCATATTCTTCGTAGTATGGGCATAGTAGAGTCCAGCGGGGTTTCTTTCACTGCTTTTCAGCTATGGGGAGCCGCCTATGAATGGTGGCACACTTATGATATAGGCAGTCCAGTTGAGGTTGCTTCACTGACTTGGACCCAGTTCTCGGATATGTTTATGAGAGAGTTTGTCCCCCAGAGCCTCAGGGACGCATGGCGTGCAGAGTTTGAGCATTTGGTTGGCCAGGCAGGCACCGGCTTTCGTTGCTACAGTCCACGAGAGAGTTCGTAGGTTCATTGAGGGTCTTATCCCACCCATCATATCTAGCATGGCTCGAGAGTTGGAGATGGACATTCCTTATCAGCAGGTAGTGAGCATTTCTAGGAGTATCGAGGGTATGCTCGCCAGGGAGTGAGTGGAGAGAGAGAGGCCAAGAGGTCTCGAGAGTTGGGCCACTACTCTGGTGCTCGTACCCCATTAGCAGGTAGCCATGGTAGGGGTTTTGTAAGTTGCCCCATTCATTCAGCTCTTCCAGCAGCCAGCAGTGCTCCAGCTCCGCCTATACCTTAGGAGCCTTACTATGAACCTCTAGTTTCTAGCGCGCCTCCTACGTGGGGGTGCTTTCAGAGGTTAGTCCAGCAGACCTGGCCCTAGTCAGTCACAGCCACCGCGTCCGCCCAGAGCTTATTTCGAGTGTAGTGATACACGCCACATAGTTAGGGACTACCGCAGACTTGGTAGGGGTGTCTCTACAAAGACTGCTTAGCCACAGCGTGCTCCTTAGAGTTCTCAGGCCATGATCATAGCTCCAGCTGCTACCCTATATGCCCACCCGGCTAGGGATGGAGATCGGGGAGATAGAGGTCACCCTCGAGAGAGGGGTCAGGCTAGATATCATGTTATTCCTGCTCGTACTGAGGTTCTTCCTTCCGACTCCGTCATTACAGGTTTTATACTGATTTATCACAGAGAGGCATCGATTATATTCGATCCGGGTTCTACTTATTCTTATGTGTCTTCTTACTTTTCCCCGCATTTGGGTTTGCCTTAGGATTCTTTGAGTGCCCCTATTTATGTTTCTACTCCTGTGGGAGATTCTCTTGTTGTGGACTGCGTATATCAGTCATATTTGTTTACTATTCGTGGTTATGAGACCAGAGCTGATTTATTGTTACTAGGTATGGTTGATTTTGACATTATTTTGGGCATCGAGTGATTGTCGTCCCATTTTGTTGTTCTTGATTGTCACGCGAAGACCGTGACGCTGGCCATGCGAGGTATTCCGCATGTTGAGTGGATTGGTACCTTAGATCACACTCCTAGTAGAGTTATCTCTTTTCTTAAGGCTCAGCGTATGGTTGAGAAGGGGTGTGTAGCGTATTTAGCTTATGTGAGATATGTCAATACTGATACCCCTTCCGTTGATTCAGTTCCAGTGGTACGGGATTATTTCGATGTGTTTCCAGCTGATCTTTCGGGCATGCCACCTGATAGAGACATTGATTTTGGCATTGATCTGTTGCCAGGCACACAGCCCATTTCTATTCTTCTGTATCCCATGGCTCCTACTGAGTTGAAGGAATTGAAGGATTAGTTGCAGGAATTGCTTGATAAGGATTTTATTCGCCCCAGTGTTTTCACCTTGGGGTGCTCTTGTCTTGTTTTTGAAGAAAAAGGATGGTTCATGCGTATGTGTATCGATTATCGCCGGTTGAACAAGGCTACAGTGAAGAACCGTTATCCTTTTCCTCGTATTGAGGATCTGTTTGACCAGCTTTAGGGCGCACATGTGTTTTCTAAGATTAACTTGCACTCAGGTTACCATCAGTTGAAGATTCGGGAGCCAGATATGAGTACCACTGTGGTGTACTCATGCCCTTTCTGCGCATGTTTTATGTGCAGATATAGGTACCCTCACTCGGGTGCACTATCCTTGAGGCAAGGAGAGCTACGGAGACTTCAAGGTACATTTGCAGCGTCCGCAGACCGAAGAATCTCCTTCTTACTCTATCTTGTAGCATTTAGACTTCTTTTGTACCTTGATGTAGACTTTTTTGGAGTTTAGAGCAGTGTATTACATTTCTATTAGCCTATGTTTCCCTTGAGTTTTCGGGTTTTGGGATGATATTGTAGACTTTCGCGTTTGAGTTGTATATGCCAAGTGGCACGTATATATAATTTTCTTTAAATTTTTGCTTAGTTTAATTAATTGTTCCGCAAGTTATATTATTTATGCATTGTTAGACTTACCTAGTCGTTGGGACTAGGTGCCATCACGACATGTTCACGGAGGGTGAACTGGGGTCGTGACACCTAAGCATGCTATATTTGGAATATATGTAACCTTAGTGACAACTTGAATTTCTTAAATCACATCGAATTAGTTTTTATTGGATAATTACTCCGTGTGGACTTCTTGATTGATTGTCTGTGTGTTTATTTATGGAACGGGCTGAACGCCTCGACAGATTAAATAGATGCATCTATAGGCGCGTCGTCAACCCTTGACAAGTGCACAATTATTTCTATTGGATCGTGTCGTCGCCTCGGCATAATATGTGCATGCTTGCATTGCTTATCCTGAAACTTATTAAAGTTTATTGTCTTTTTATGGCCCGCTATAAACTGATAAAGATAACGAAAAGTAAATCTTGGAATTTCCTTATTATTTGAGAAGGTGTTACCTATTTTCTTGCTCTATGAGTAATAATTTCTAGATAAAACCATGTTTTCCTCACATCTTCACCATATTATTATTGGACCACTAGTAAGTGTAGAAGTTGACCATCTCGTCTCTACTTCTTCGAGATTAGACGGGATACTCATTGAATACACGTTGTTTTTATACTCATACTATACTTCTGTACATTTTTGTTGCACAGGTATATGTAACTCTAGTGACCTGCGGGACGTAGCAGCATGGTGGATACAGAAACTTAGGTGAGCTGCTCTTCTCGAGGCAACTCGCAGTCAGCAGAGTCTCTTTCAAAATGTGATTCGTGCAAATTACATAATAGATATTAAAGAGATATCTTAGCTAGCGAAAATGAATATGTTGATCAACTAAATAAAAGTTTGATTGTTAAGTTTTATGGTAAATGAAATATTTTTCAAGTTTGACTCAGCAGAAGTGATACCAACTATTACTACCAAAAAGAACACTTAATACTTAATACCAAATGACCTTTTACCATACATATTTGTTGTCAAGTTGGTTATTTTTTTATATGTTAGTGTCATCGTATCTACAGTAGACTAAGTTAATGTAACGACCCGACTGGTCATTTTGAGCTCTAGCACATCGTTCAGTAGTTTGAGGCCATGAACAGCTTCATTTCAGGTATTATCACATGTACGCGTGGTCGGAATTAAGTTTCGGATAGTTCAGAGTTGATTTCGAAAGAGAATTATCATTTCAGAAGCTTAAAGTTGAAATAATTAACTAGGATTGGAATTTTGATTAAACAACCTCGGAATCGGGATCCGAATCTGGTTTTGGATGACCCGAGAGCGTTTTGGGGCCTATTGTGGAAGTTAGCATTTTGGAAAAAATTTCATAAGTTTGACTTGAAGTGCATTTCAATGTTATCGATGTTCATTCGAGATTTTGAGTCTAGGAGCATCCCCGTATGGTGATTCTGGAGTTGGGAGCGCGATCGGAAGTGAATTCGGAGGTCCGTAGGTTATTTTGGAGTCATTTGGCTAAAGATAGAAATTTGAAGGTTTTTGAGAAGTTTAACCAGAAGTGGAATTTTTGATATCGGGGTCGGAATCCAATTCCGAAAGTTGGAGTAGGTCCGTAACGTTAAATATCACTTGTGTGCAAAATTTGAGTTCAATCGGATGTGATTTGATAGGTTTGAACATCGAAAATAGAAGTTTGAAATTCTAAAGTTCATTAAGTTCTTATTGGAGGTTGATTCATGATTTTAGTGTTATTTGATATGATTTGAGGTCTCGAGCAAGTACGTAACGGATTTTGGGATTGGTTGGTATGTTTGGTTGAGGTCCCGGGGGGCCTCGGATGGATTCCAGGTGATTAACGGATCGAAATTTGGAATTTTGGATAGTTGAAAGGTCTAGTTACTGGTATAACCGCTTCTGCGGCGGGTTAACCGAAGAAGTGGGGAAGGGAACCACAGAAGAGGTTGGAGGTGAAGGTATCTGGGACCGCAGATGAGGTCATATTTTCGCAGAAGCGGGACCGCACCTGCGAAAGGAGGAGCTCAGAAGCAAATTTCGGTCAGGGGCTCGTGGACCGCAGATGCGGTCAAGGTTCCACAGAAGCGGGACCGCACCTGCGTAAAGAGGAATGTAGAAGCGAAAAAGGGCGGTCTAGGGAGGACCGTAGAAGCGGTATTTTAACCGTACCTTCGGAACCGCAGAAGCAGTCAAGTGATCGCAGGTGCGGAAATTGCTGAGGCAGTGAGGTCTTTTAAGATCCGGGGTTGGGTTCATTTCTACCCCATTTTTCTTCCATTGGAGCCGATTGGGAGCAGCTTTGAGGTTCATCACTCGTCATGAAGTAAGTAATTTATGCTAACTTTGAGTTAAATACAAAGTTTACATATGGATTTAGGCGAGGAATTTGTAGGAAAACTTGGGGTTTGAGGGAAGACCTAAAAAACTAGTATTCTTGGATTTTGACCACGATTTTGGGTATGGAGTTAAGAGAAAATTATATATTTAAGTTCGTGAGTTCTTGGTAAAATTTATCTTCGAGAAATTTTAGATTTTGGGGCACGTGAGCCCGAGGGAGTTTTCATCAACTTTTCAATTAGGGTTAGGAATTGTTATAAATTGGATTATAATAAGTACCTTAGCATATATTAATGGATTTACATAATTATTGGCTAGTTTTGGAGCATTTTCCATCGATTCGAGTCTTCGGAAAGGCGTGGAATGGAGGTTATGAATCTTCGGAGCGAGGTGAGTCTCCTTTCTAACCTTGTAAAAGGGAATTATCCCCATATGTGAGTTAATTGGTTATGTGCTCCTATTTGTGGGACTACGTACGCACGAGGTGACGAGAGTCCGTGCATAGCTACTATTACGCTATTGTTAGGGTAGTTTAGGACTCTAAGCATGCTATAGTTGGAATATCTGTAACATTAGTGACAACTTGAATTGCTTAAATCACATCGAATTAGTAAACGAATTTCTGAACATATAAAACTTCATTTTTTCTTAAATGGTTAAGGAGGATTTATTTTCATTGGATAATTAATCCATGTGGACTTCTTGATTGTCTGATACTGTGTTTATTTATGGAACGGGCCGAACGCCTCGACAGATTAAATAGATGCATCTATAGGCGCGTTGTCGACCCGCGGCAAGTGCACGGTTATTTTTATTGGATCGGGTCGTCACATCGGCATAATATGTGTGTGTTTGCATTGCTTATCCTGAAACTTATTGAAGTTGATATTGCCTTTTATGGCCCGCTATAAACTAATAAAGATAACGAAAAGTAAATCTTGGAATTTCCTTATTATTTGAGAAGATGTTACCTGTTTTCTTGCTCTATGAGTTATAATTGCTAGATAAAACCATATTTTCCACACATCTTCACCATATTATTATTGGACCACTAGTAAGTGTCGAAATTGACCACCTCGTCTCTACTTCTTCGATATTAGATAGGATACTCATTGAGTACACGTTATTTTTGTACTCATACTACACTTTTGTGTATTTTATTGCATAGGTATATGTAACTCTAGTGACCTGTTGGGCGTAGCAGCATGGCGGATACGGAGACTTAGGTGAGTTTCACTTCTCGAGGCGACCGGCAGTCAACAGAGTCTCTTTCAATTATCTGTATTTATTTTCTGCCCAATATTGTGTTCTGGACAGTTGTTGTACTTTATTTGATTTTTCTTAGAAATTGCTCATGCACTTGTGACACCGGGTTCTGAGATGGTTTTGAAGTATTTGGTATTAACTGCTTATCATTTAAATTTGATTTGAGACAATTATCTTTTAAATTGCTAAATTTGAAGGAAAATCCTAGATTTCAAAAGTATTAAAACGAGAATTTGATCAAGTAATTTGGGTTGGCTTGCTTGACAGCAGTGTCTGGCGCCATCGCGACCCTTAGTGAATTTTGGGTCGTGACAGTTAAAACTGATCTTCCATTGCATAAAGGTTGAATTTAAAGAAAATTATGCTTGCCGTGCTACTAAATACTTAGATCCACCAAATAGCCTATGTATTAGCACACATATGTTATATAAATTTTTTTATAATAATGTCACACATACAAGAATTATGATACTGGTCAATGTGCTTATAAGTATGTGTTTATCTCCGAGTTCAACTTCCATCTTCCGAAACGAAAGAATATTTTTTTAAATTTATGTGAAAATAATTTTCAGTATGTTTATGTTTTGCAATTATAATTAATAAAGCACAAGAACAAACATCATAAATATTGGAATATATATATCGCAATATATTTTCTTGCAGGAACAACGGTATTGTACTCAAGAAGGATATCAATATCGATAACAAAAGTTCTTGTTATGGCAAATCAGCCAAAGCATTGGAAGAAAACATACATAAAAATATCGTCTACAAAGAAGTGTTTGGTAAGATACCATCAGATTAAATACTTTTAAATTACAATACATAATTATCTAACTAACATGACTAAATTGATCATTTGTGTAAGTTCTGATAATGTCCTTTCATTTTGAATTCACGTATTAATATTTTTCGATATTAAGATAGTTGTATTATTATGCATAAAATTTCTCTCATTAATTAAATTTTATTATTTTTTCATATAAATAAATATATAAACCATCATGTGCCATTATTAACGATCAACGCACGTTCATAGATACTAGTTTCCTTATAAGTCTGTTTCGTAAATATTCACATCTTTCAATATTTCCTTAATATGAATCATTTATAGCCATACAAATGCTATGACGGGTTTCAAACTAGAAGTTTTACAGCTGCACAAATGATATCACTTATTTAAGACCATATATCCTCGTTTGCACTTAATGAATATTTGAATCTTAATCATTTAGATCTCACACATTAAGTGTGTTTGTTTTTTAGTCTTAATTTGAATCATTCAGATCTTGATCATTAAATGCGTTTGTGTTTTTTTATTTCACAACTACTTAATAGTTTGAATATATCTGGATGACTAAGATCTATAGCAGAGATTTCATTTCATTAAGATGTTGTTATCCACATTCACAATTGATTATCACCATTGTATATCATTATCAACCACCACCACTGATCACCACCTCCCTCAAGCATCACCATCACCACCATCATTATTGACTACCACAACTTGCCACCTCACCATTATTGACTATCGCCACTCACCATCCCCATAATTATCAACTCACCACCACCATCCTCTACCACAACCATCCACCCACCCACCTCAATTACCATCCCCAACCACCATTATTAATCATAACAGCTAGTGTCCGATATGATCTACCACCACCTTCCTCAACTACCACCAATATCATCCACCATTATTAATTACCACCACTTATCATTCTCAATCATAATCTCGACTACCAATCACTACTAGGTACTATCTAGATCCATCACTATCAACCAAAACTACTAATAACTATCGCCTGTGGTCGGCACCCACAAATATCACCGTTAGCCATCATCATCATCAACTGTTATATATATATTAAAAAATATTTTATTGAACTATTTTTTTAACCCTAACCGTGAACTTTTTTTTTAATTTATAAAGTAACGTGAACTATGTTCAAGTAAATGAATTCTTTCGTATTAAAAATTGGCAAAGCAATTTAGCATAAAATCATACATTTCATACACCTATTTTTGAAAGAGAAAAGTCTAAAATTAATCCTGAATAATCTTATAGGTAGGACTACTAGTTGTTTAATATAAAACATGTTGTTGGCATATGGATTAAAGAGATTCATGTGGGAACGAATTGGGTAACGCATATGTATTTACGCTGTTGGATATAGAAAAAAATCATATTTTGAAATAGAAATCCAAGAAGCGATAAGTCAAAGGTAAAAGACTTATCGATAACACCAACCAAGCACCAATACAAATAATACTCCCTACTTATTGTTTTAATAGGTGACACATGATTATAAGTTGCTTTTTTTTAGCCTAAGTTCTATCTGAAATAGTCTATCTATATAGGATATAAGATATAGGATAGAAGTAAGGTCTACATATACGTTATTTATGAAATTACACTAGGTATATTTTTATTGTCACTCCAACAAGGGTTGTAGTGATTGGTAAGTACTCTTTATTCTTAATCAAAGGTCTCGAATTCGAGCATTGGGTATGAAGTCACATTTGTTAGAGAGCGCTTTACCCCCAATATAAAATTTTTCGGTGCAAATTCAGATTTAATCGGGTCCAAATACAGACACAAGATAGGAAGGCATATTTTTGTGGTTAGAATAGATGATAGCATATAGCTCGTCTTCAAAAATTTGAATTCATCAATTATGAGACTTTGCATGAGTTTAAATTTTATACACGTAAGAAATCATATTATTTTAAAATTAATATCAAAGAATTCTATTTAAAAATATTGATTGATAACTTAAAATAAATAATAAGTAGCTAGCTTATTATAACATAGATGCATTAAGATTTGAGAGAGGGGGTTTCCTAATCCGCACAAAAAAGATTATTATAATACCTTACAAAGGGATCTGTCACGATCCATTTCCACAATAGGTCATGAGGGCGCCTGACACCGTTGCCAGACAAGTCAACACAAAAACATTAATAAATTCTTATGTTGCTTTTAACCAGAAATGAGTGAAATAAATACTTAATTTAGATTTAAGCCAGAAGTGCGAATACCGTAAATAACATAAGTATACAACCCCAAAACAATTGTCGACCAAAGTGTGTGCCAGAACCTGGTGTCACAAGTATAGGCATCTAGTAGAATATACAAAAGATACCTCTATCCTACTATCTGAGATAAGGAAAGACAGCAAAAGTGAAGGAAGACTCCATCCGGCTGCTGAGCTGCATAGGAAGGAAGCAGCTCACCGTGGAAATCTTTGCCACAAGCTCAAGGGCGCGCACCGGACTGGTAACCAGATGTATTTGCCTCAGATCCTGTACAATTAAGTGCAGAAGTGTAGTATGAGTATATAAACAATATGTAACCAGTAAGTATCCCGTCTAATCTCGAAGAAGTAGAGACGATAGGTCAACTTGATACGCACTAGGGTCGAATAATATATCAAAGTATTATACTAAGCATGAAAAATCACTAATAAGAAATAGTTTATAACAAGGCATATAAGTCCTACTCTCCACTATATTTCCAATTAGCTATTTACTTTTCGGAAGGTTAGCAAACAAGGCAAGTATAAGTTCTATATAGATATCATGCGCACAATATGCCGAGGCGACGGCCCGATCCAATAGAAATAAACTGTGCACTTGCCGAGGGTCGACGACGCACCTATACATGCATCTATTCATATCGAGGAAATCGGCCCAATCCGCAATTAACAAGCAATATCAAGTATATACACGAAGGCACATTAATAGTCAATAATGCCATGAAAGAATTCAGCAAGTATACAAGTCCGTTCTTATTCCCTTTCAAGTCTCTAGCATCTCCTAGGTGATCATATTAACAAGATAATATAGAGATTTCTATAAATAAAGCATGGTGTGGGTCCTAAACTACCCAGACAATTAGCGTAGTAGTAGCTACGTACGGACTCTCATCACCTAGTGCGTACGTAGCCACCGCATCTAGCAATAATTGCTCAATTATTATTCCCAAGGGGACAATTCCCTCTTACAAAGTTAGAAAGGAGACTCACCTCGCTCTCAAGAGCACTTCTAATATCAAGAACATGCCCAAGCCCTCAATTCGAAGCCAGACGATCACAAACTAGTTAAAGGAAGTAAAAACTAGTCAATATAGGCTTACAAAGTTGAATTCTAACTATTTAAACAATTTCCCAACCTTTTTCACAAGTTTCCTAAGTTTTGACCCCGGGCCCACGTGCCCAAATTTCGAGATTTTTCGACGAAAGTTTTTCTGTACAACCTAAGGATCAATAATACATGATTTCTAGTTCATTTCATAACAAATTTCGTGATCTAATCCTAGTTTCATTAAAACCCTAGGTCTAGCTCTAATCCTTTGATTTCACTTAGTTTTTAGTGTTTAATCTACCTAATATACATGTATTTAAAATAATAATGAGTTAATTAATTTACCTTGAAGTACTATGTTGAAATCCCCTCTTTGGAAGCTCCCAAATCACCCAAGTGTAGAGAAGAATGAAATAAATGGGCTTTGAGCTCGAATTAAACGAAGCTTACTCCCAGCAATTTCTGCATCTGCGGTCCCGCACCTGCGGAAGAAAGGCCGCATCTACGGAATTGGCCAAAATGGCAGGAACCGCTTCTGCGGTCTGAGGCCCGCATCTACGGCTGGGGAGCGGCTTCTGCGGAGCTGCATCTGCGGCTAGGGAGCCGCATCTGTGACTAGGGAGCCGCATCTGTGACTGGGGAGCCGCTTCTGCGGTCTTGGCCTGGATTGCCCCTGGCCACTTCTACGGAGTTCTGACCGCTCCTGCGGTTCCACATCTGTGGCCCAAGAACTACAGATGCGGTTATGACAAAAGCAGCAACTTCAGCCCCTTAGCAATTTTTTTCCTACTTCACTCGAGCCTCACCCGTTTGACGCTAGGGACTCCCGAGCCCCGCCCGAACATACCTACAAGTCTAAAATTATGGGACGGGCCTACTCGAACCTCGGGAAGTCCGAAAAAACATTAAATCTATGATTCATCCACTAAAACCAAATGGCTCAAACTAATGAACTTTAAGTTCTTAATTCTCCTCTAACGGGTCAAAACACCTTTAAACCACTCGGATTGACACCAAATTTTACGGGCAAGTCTTAATCAATATTACGGACCTGTACCAAGTGTCGGAATCAAAATACGAGCCCGATAACTAGGAAATCAAAGATGTCTAAGCTTTTTATTCTTTAAACTTCGATTTAATAATTTCTAATAAAAATTCATTACTCGGGCTAGGGACCTCAGATTCGGTTCCAGACGTACGCCCAGGTCCCATATTTTTCCATGGACCCTCTGGGACCATCACATCACGAATCCGGGTATGTTTTTCCAAGAAGTTGACCGAAGTCAAACTTGGTCTTTTAAGAAATTCTTAAAGAAATAAAGGGACATATTTTACTCAAAGCTCTTCCAACTCATCATCCCCCCAAGTCATAAATTGGCTAAAGCAAGTGCGGGGAGTTTTATTTAAGGGAACAGGGTTCTAAAAGGCAAAACGATTAGTTGTTTCGTTACATTCTTCACCTCTTAAACAAACGTTTGTCCTCGAACGGACATAGAAAGGTACCTTGATGATGAATAAGTGGGGATATCTGCTCCGCATGTCCTCCTCGGACTCCCAAGTTGCCTCCTCGACTGGTTGGACCCTCCACTGGACTCTTACCTCAGAAATCCTCTTGGACCTCAACTGGCGATCCTGGCTGTCAATAATGGCAACTGGCTCCTCCTCATAGCCCAAACTCTCATCTAACTGAATAGTACTGAAGTCCAACACGTGGGAAAGGTCGGCATGATACTTCCGAAGCATCAAAACATGAAAAACTGGATGAACTTCTAATAAACTGGGGGGTAAAGCAAGCTCATAGGCAACCCCCCCCCCCACTCGTCTCAATACCTCAAAAGGGGCAATAAACCTTGTCACACCTCCTTTTGGCGCTACCGCACCCGCGAAGGGCGTGGTAGAGGGAGTTTTTCCAATTAAAGGACAATCGAAACGGGATTTATTTATTTAATTCAGAGTCGCCACTTGGGAGATTAATGGTGTCCCAAGTCACCGGTTGAATCCCGAATCGAGGAAAAGATTGACTCTGTATTACAGTCTGCGAACCAGAAATCCGGATAAGGAATTCTGTTAACCCGGGAGAAGGTGTTAGGCATTCCCGAGTT